>JAPKLY010005841.1:0-11589 GCA_026898435.1 Prunella vulgaris | reverse complement strand
TATATATCATATAAATATATTATATATATATCATTTATATATATAAGTATATATGTATATATATCATTTATATATATAAGTATATATGTATATATATATATAATTAATTAACCATTCATGTATATATGATTTATAATATATCAAAATAATGTATTTTATGCACTTTAAATTTTAATAATACTTTTAATTTTTATTTATTTAAAAAATTAATTACACTTATTAAATACTCCCTCCGTTCCGGAGGTGTTTTCACCTCTGGGATGGCACAACTTTTAAGAAAAGTAGAGTGTTGTGTAAAGTTGTATTATTAAAATAATGAGATTAGTTGGATTGTGAGGATAAAGTTAAAGTAATAGTTTCCATTTATAGGGTGTGAAAACAATTGTGGGACGGACGAAAAAGGAAAGTGTGAAAACAATTATGGGACGAAGGGAGTATAAATTATTAAAATAAAAAAAAAAAAAAAATTCTCGGGGAACGGGGAATCCCCGCGGGGACGGGTTCCCCGGCGGGGCGGGGATGGGGATGGATTTTTCCCCGTGAAGTTCGCGGGGACGGGGACGGGGATTCCCCGCGACCGCGGGGACGGGGATGGGGATTGGCCCCCCGGCCCCGCCCCGCCCCGTTGACAAGCCTACATAAATCCTTCAACTATATAAATTGCTCAACAATTTGGCGCTAGAAGAAGGGTCCGAACCTCCGTTGATCAAAGAATTCGGTAATTATTCTTCATTTCCTCAAGAACGCCAAGAACACCACTCGAATTTTGGTAAATTCTATAGAATATCTTCAATTGTGAGTACTTTTGAGAACAATTTTTATTCTTAAAAATACAAGCTAGAAAGGATTTCTTAGGAATTTATTCTAAAAAATACAAGCTCGAAAAAAATGACGAGACACACATATGATGACTCCCACGACGAATCCCGCACCACCTCGACGAGCCGAAGGTGGAAAGGAAAGGGACCATCCGGACGCCATCAGATAGAACAAGCCCGAACCCCGGCGTTGATGGCGGCCCCGGAGAGACCCCAGATTGAAGCCACAATCGAATCAATGGTTCGGACTCCCGAGGACATTGAGAGGACAATGGCTACCCTCAAACAGATGCAAAGACAACAGCTTGTGGTGGCTCATCAACCAGTGATTCAAGTTGCCCAGACTGAGACGAGACATGAGACCCGAACAAGCTACCACGCTCAGGAGGAAGAAGCTAGTAGTGGACGTGTCGTGCCAGAAAGCTCAAGAGGCAAACAGAAAATGTCTGATCGCCTCGGACCACAACCCCAACGCTCAAACCAGCGACCAGCTGGGCGAGCAGAGGGGCGACCGACTGGCCGAGCAAGTGATCAACCTGAGCGTCTTGACGGGTCACAAGGTGATAGACGCAATAACCAAAGCCATCACTCAGAAGGTAGAAGGTCAGAGCATTCGCACCATCAAGAGCCTTGCGAGTCTGATGCTCGACATCAATGCAGGCCTGTACAAGAAAGATTGAGGAGACGGGCGTCCGAGAGGTTAGGGCCCAATACCGCAAGTAACCTCCAGCGACCGCACCGAGAGATCGCCCGAAGTGAGGGACTGCCGGGGGCAGCACATCATCATGAGGTGCACCCGGAACAGCCTCGAGGAGGGGGATCGTCCCGGGGGTCATCGGTCCTAGAGATAGAAAAGTTGAAGAAAGCTGTAGAGGGCTTGCAACACCAGGTGGCCATCAAAGACAAGGTTGAGACGTACACGTCACTTCCAATTTCACCACTGTCATCAGTCATCCTTACAGCACCCATCCAGAAGAAGATATAGTTTCCCTCATTAGTGCTGTACGAGGGAGAGTCTGACCCCAAGGTTCACATCTCAAAATATGCCGATTACATGATCTCAATGCCGGAACTTTCCCTTAACTCTTGGAGACCGTGCACACAGATGGTTCTCAGCCTTGTCACCCGGATTAATTCAATCATTTGGAAAGTTGACCCGGGAATTCCTATCCCACTTTTTGGGATTCGGAACATATCTGACACAAAAGCATAGGCTGGCCAATATTTCACAAGGGACCGAAGAGACCGATCAACAATACTTAGAACGCTTCAACAAGATCCTTTTAGAAGGTGAGTCGGTCAGCGATGACATAAAGGTTGTGGCAGTCATGGCGGGACTGGGTAAAGGAACGGACCTATGGAAAGAGATGCATCTAGCTTGTCCTAGTACATACGCCGAGTTCCGCCACAAAGCCGGTGTATATGTTGCAATGCAAGAAGCAATGGCCAAACAGTTGGGTTCAGAGGCTGATGACAAGAAAAATGGGAAAAAGCCTAGTGGTAGTGGTTACAAAGCCCCGAAAAATTTGAAATCATTTGGAGACACGGCGGAGTACAAAGAAAAACTAAACCAAGTACTAACTACCACGATTGACCAGGTCTTCACAGCTGTGAAAGACCAGGACATGTTAGCTGCACCCCGGAGAATTAGGCAGGATCGAAGCAAGTTAAACCCGAATAAATTCTGTGCATATCATCAGAGTATCAGACACTTCACCAGTGAGTGCCGGGATCTTCTGAAACAATTATGGAAATTTTACAAAGATGGGAAACTTGCCGAATTCGTCAAGAAAGCTCCGGGGAAAAGGCAGCGTCAGCCAAGACAAGAGGCCTCAGATGATGAAGGTAGCGATGAGGAAGAGAGGGCCCCAAACAGACAAGTGAGGAGAGGTCCACTGGCAAGGCCGACACATCTGGAACCTAACCGAGAGATCCTTGTGCTTGAAGAGATTGGTTCAGCTGGAGGAATGGTGGATGGTCGTCCGACATAAAAAAGACAAAAGAAAGCGGAAGTTCGGGCAGTCAATCAAGTCCAAGAGACGGGGTCCGGATCAAAAGCATCAGCTAAGCTGACTGCAGACTTGATTTTCTCACAAGTAGATCTCGAAGGGGTCCTTACACCGCACAACGACTCCCTGGTTATCAGCGCTAATATCATGAACACGAGAGTACACCGACTGCTAGTGGATACTGGAGCATACACGAACATCCTGTTCAAGAAGACACTAGACCAGTTAGGAGATTACGAATCCTATATAGAGGATTGTAATCACAAAATAGTGGGATTCGGAGAGGCTGTGACCGTCCCACTAGGTGTAATAAGATTGCCTATAGAACTTGTAGCGCTAGAGGACCCGGAAAGGAGGATGACTAGGTTGCTAGACTTTTTAGTCGTAGATCAACCGTCCACCTATAACGGGTTCCTCGGCCGCCCTTTCATTTCCGAATTTAAAGCCGCATGTTCTACTTACTATTATTGTATCAAATTCCCAACTCTTAAGCGTGCAGGTACGGTCAAAGGGGATCAGAAGAAGGCGCGGGAATGCCTACTAACTCTGAAAAAGCCTGTCACCCAGGTGTTGGTGTTTGAGTCTGATATCATAACCTTCCCCGGACGAGCCAAGCAGTTTGGATGATGTCTCAATAGACACCGAAATGATGTAAGTGGATCAAACGCCGGAGGACATGGAGATAGATAATGCACTCCAAGAAGACCAGCCGGTTGGGGAGCAAACGGTAAATAACCAGGAGGTTCAAGATCAAAAGCCCACAACCATAGTCGGAATGAGTGGTGACATGGAACCAACACCTGATGGTCAGACGGTTGTACCGGAGGACAACAAGGCTCGATTGGGTTATGAACCAACCCCGGAAGGAATAGATATGCACCTCGAAGGACCAATTGATGATCCTAGGTGGAAGGACAAGAAGTGATGCGCTACACCAGTTGAGGAGATCAGGTCCATACAAGTTGACCCAAATAAACAAGATTTAGAACTCTTTATTGGGTCAGAGTTGGAGGAGCCTTATAGAAGCCGGATGGAGGAATTCCTTCGGGCTAATCTAGATGTGTTTGCATGGTCGCATGAAGATATGACGGGCATACCAGTGGAGCATGCTTGCCATCGTCTCAACATCGATCCCACAAAGAGGCCCGTCAGTCAAAAGAGAAGGAAGTATGGACCAGACAAGTATGAAGCCTTGACCAGTGAGGTGAAGAAGCTCTTAGACAATAAACTCATAAAGGAAGCACTATGTCCTCAATGGGTGGCGAACCCTGTCCTGGTCAAGAAGTCGAATGGAACGTGGAGGCTATGTATAGACTTCACAGACCTTAATGCCGCATGTCCAAAGGATAACTTTCCTTTGCCCCACATCGACCAGCTGGTAGACAATACGGCGGGGCATAAACTAATGACGTTTATGGATGCCTTTTGCAGGTTACCATCAGATTGCCATGCATCCCGATGATCAAGAACATACATCCTTCTATACAAACAAAAATTTATTTTGTTGGAAGAGGATGCCCTTCGGGTTAATCAATGCCGGTGCCACATATCAAAGATTAGTCAACAAGATGTTCGACCAACACCTTGGTGACACAATGAAGGTATATGTTGACGACATTGTAGTGAAGAGTCTTAGAAAAGAGGACCATCTGGAGCACCTCAAGCAAGCGTTCGACATCATGAGGGCGTATAACATGAAACTTAACCCGAAGAAGAGCAGCTTTGGAGTACAATCCGGCAAGTTCTAGGGACATCTCGTAAGTCAACAGGGCATAGAAGTCAACCCTTCACAAGTCAAATGTATCCTGGACATTGGACCACCAAAGGACGTACCAGCAGTTCAAAGACTTACCGGATGTCTCGCGGCACTAAACAGATTCATATCCAGATCCGGAGATAAGAATAGATCCTTCTTCGAGTCTATCAAAGGCAAAGGTATCTGCAAAATAACCGGGAAGACCAACTATGTGTGGACGGATGCCTGCCAAAAGGCATTTGAGGATATAAAAAGTTACCTCAGCAATCCCCAAATCCTGTCAAAGCCGGTGCCAGGGGAAAAGTTGTACTTATACCTGGCAGCATCAGAGGTGGCCATAAGCTCAGCATTGGTGCGTGCGGAGGGCAAGACGCATCTACCAATATATTATGTCAGCTAGGTGCTACATGAGGCAGAGCTGCGATATTCCCCTATGGAGAAGCTGGCATACGCACTAGTGATGAGCGTGCGGAAGCTACGACCGTACTTCTTCGACCATCAAGTGGAAGTCTTAACAACTTTTCCCTTGAGACAAGTCTTACATAGACCAGACACGGTCGGACGATTGTTAAAATAGTCACTAGAGGTCAACCAGTATGGTATAACGTACGCACCCCGAACAGCGATTAAAGGGCAGGCTCTAGCAGACTTCATAGTAGAGCTAACCTACCCTCAAGATCCGACGAGGGGGCGTATTTACCCATGGCACCTTTACGTAGACGGCTCAACAACAAGTTTCACAGCCGGAGCAGGTGTCGTCCTAGTAAGTCCCGACAAACAAGTGTTCACCTCCGCAATAAGATTCGATTTCCTAGCAACCAACAACGAAGCCGAATACGAAGCACTTATTGCGGGTTTGAGACTATCGATAGCTGTGGGGGCAACCAGACTTCAGATTTTCGGAGATTCACAGCTAAACTTATCTCAAGTCCGAGGTGAGTACGAGGCAAAGGACCGACAAATGATCATCTATCAAAGGATCGTCGCACACCTAATATCAAAATTTGACCAAGTATACATTGAACAGATTCCCCAGCTAGAGAACACCCAAGCAGATACTTTAGCCCGATTAGCTACAAGCACCAGAGAACCAAGTATCTCAGAAGTGGTGGTCACAAAGCTAACTAATCCTTCAACATTTGATTATGTTAATCAAGTGTTGAAGGGGGGGCAACAAATAGTCAACAGCCAGCAATTAACTATCGACGACTAGCGAACACCTATTAGCAAATACCTATCCAACAGAGAACAGCCGGGAGATCCATGGGAAGCACGGCGGATTGTGAAACAAGCCGCAAGATACACGATGGTCGAAGGGCAGCTATATAAAAGAGGAATCTCACTCCCATTACTCAAATGCCTTTCCCCGGATGAAGGTCAAAAGGTGTTAAAAGAAATCCATGAAGGGATATGTTGGGGCCACACCGGGGGGCAAGCCCTGGCCTACAAAACTATTAGGCAAGGGTATTACTGGCCAACACTACGGAAGGATGCTATCAGATATGCTAAAAGATGCTTGAAGTGCCAACAGTTCGCTCCGAGTATCCACACCCCGGCACAAGAGTTGAAATCAGTATATAGTCCGTGGCCATTCGCTAAATGGTGTATCGACTTGATCGGCCCATTCCCTCCCGGAAAGGGTGGGGTAAAATTTGTAGTGGTGGCCGTGGACTATTACACTAAGTGGGCCGAAGCTGAAGCACTAACGACTATAACCCAAGAGAAGATGATAAGCTTCATTTGGAAAAACCTGGTATGCAGATTTGGGTTACCACAGTCAATAGTCACGGATAATGGAAGACAGTTCGATGGAAGAAAGTTAAGGGACTTCTGCTCATCATGGGACATCAAGAAGCATTACTCTACGCCGTATCATCCTCAGTCAAACGGACAAGTCGAAGCCGTGAATAAAATCTTGAAGCACATCCTGAAGATCCGGTTGGAAGAAAGAAAAGGCAGTTGGGCTGACTAGCTGCCAGAGGTCCTATGGACTTATAGAACATCCTATAGAACAAGTACCGGGGAGACACCGTTCACAATGGCTTTCGGAGTTGAAGCAGTCATCCCAGTGGAGGTCCAACATCGGACTTGGAGGATAATCAAATACAATGAGGAAGCAAATGAAGATGATATGGCGGTAGAAAAAGATCTGATTGAAGAAACAAGAACCTCGGCGGAATTGAGGAATGCGGTCTATAAGCGACGAGCCGAAAAGTACTACAACTCACAGGTAAAAGATAGAAAATTCCAGATCGGTGATCTAGTAATGAGAAGAGTACTAGCGGTCCCGGCAGGAGTGTTTGGTCCGAAATGGGAAGGTCCCTTCAAGGTTATAAGGAGTTGGCCGAATGGAACCTATGATCTAGAAGACATGCATTGCAATCCTTCAGCATATACCTGGAACGCGGCGCATATTAAGAAATTCTACCAGTGAAGACTTGTGTAAATTTTATTTGAAAACCTTGCTCGCCCAACATGTATAGGGGCAAGCAGGTTCGTGCTAGATAAGGACAAGTCTGTAAAGTCATTATTATGTTGAATAAAGAAGTTTCCTTTCAAATTGGTGTATCAAAAAAAAATGTCTCAGGTTATAAGCTCATAAGACTTACGAGTCCACAATAAAGGCAAGGTATTGAGACTAACCCTAAGGTTATACCATTAAAAGGGAGTCATTACCGATCAATAAACCTACATCCAAAGAGATGAAAAATGAGGTGTAAATTCGAGATTCTGTAAAAAGGAAAAGTAAGACGAATCAATTGAAACACCGAATATAAAAAAATGAGCACTAAATAACTTAGACACGCACGTTACTACAAACGCAAACAAACCCAATAAAAAGGAAACTGCAAGTTCATTAATATCAAAAGGAAGTTCAAGTACATGTGGAGCTCCTTCGAGGGCATAAAAAGCAAAAAGTTGCAAACAAAAAGCAGAAGCAAAATCCCTAACTTTCTAATGGTCGCCAGGCTGGTCGCCAGCGTGCTCGCCAGCCTGGGCGCCATCCTGCCCGCCAACCTGACCAGCCTGCTCTGCCGCTTGCTCGCCGAGCTGCTCGCCCGCATGTCCGCCGGCACCTGAAGGAGAAAGACCAGGGAGGACTTCGAATGGAGATAGACCCTCAGTGTCCACCATCGCATCGTCCTCAGCATTAATCTGAAGAGGCGGATAGTTTCCACCAATGATTTTAAGCGTCGGAGGCACAACACTTAAATTAACTCCCATTTCCTCGAGATCCCCGATATCCGCTACTAAACCTTCCTTAAGAGGATGTTCAGTAAGAAAGTCGGTAAACTCCTTCTTCAAGGCTGTCCAGGGATCCTCGTTCTTACCAACAGCATGGTGATAGGCCCGCAGGTTCTCGGTGAAGGCATACACAAACCCAAAGTCAGAAGACTCAGCTCGGATATCAGCAACAGCCTCGACAATATAGCAATCTGTATGTGCAGCCTTGTGCTCCACCAACTGAGTCCGAGTAGCTTGAAGTTCTCTCTCTAGCTCAACAACCTTCCCATGAGCCACCCGACTCTCCTCCAACTGTGCCCGGACACTTGCTAGCTCGGCCCGGAGACCCTCAGCTTCAGCTCGGGCTCTCTCAGCACTTGCAATCGCCGATTGCTCGGCATCCAGAGAAGCCTTAGCTTTAGCCTCATATGTGGCAACCCTCTTCTTCATCTCATCCCTCTCCTTCCTCAGGGTGTCATTCAACACCGCATATGACTTCTCCAACATCACAGCCTGCTCGATGGCATGTTGAGCAGTGATAAGAGCACCACTCGAGTGATGCATGGCCGTGCGGATATTGTCAGTCAACGACTGGTGCTGGATGATGGCATCTTGGGGTTGGGTCCAGTGGCGGACAGCGGACTCGACGGCTCCTCGAACTGAGCCCTTGAGCTCATTAAAAGACTTTGGGGGATGGGCGAGTGCAAACTGGTGAACCAACGGACTGCGGTGCTGATAAAGTGAAGGGTCGTACCTGCTTAAAGGGTCATACAAGAAAACACTCAGAAATTTTAGCGTGAAGTGTAAAGATATTAGAGGTATGAGGGTCATACCCAGCTGCCCGTTCCTGGTCCCATCCCAGGTATGTGATGTCAGTTAACTAACCGATCGAGCGGATAGATGCGGGGGCAGTCGGGGTGCCAGCAGGAGTGGGAAGTGTGGAATCCGGAACCTCGGCCCGACCCGAACCTCCCGAACTCGGTGGCCTTGTAACCCTTGCCTTCTTGGCAGCCTCGCTTTCACGCTCGACGCGTGAACCATCACCCCATTGTAACCGTCGGCTACCACCACTCGGGGAGTCACTCGGAGCTTGCCAATCCTCGGTACGAGGAGCTCGAGGAGGAGCAGTGGATCGTGTGCTCGGACCAGTGCCGGTACCCTTCTTCGCCTTGGCTGCCTGTTGAGTAGCTAGCACAACGGATGGGGGATCTCTTTTGGTCCTCGCCATTCCAAACCTTTGATTCAAGATCCTGAAGGAAGGATGGATGGCGATAGTGACCTCTGCAGCTACAAGCATCAGAAAACATAAAGAGAGTTAGAAAATTTTCGTAAAATTTCAAAAGTACAAGACGAAAGCTTATAAGGGCTATACCTGCGGGACGAGCAACTTGAGCTAGTAGATGGTGAGGAGTTGTGATCAACCCCGAGGCAATGCGACAACTGGACTTGTTCAAATAGTCGAACGTCCTATCCTTCTTGTTCCGGTGACAAACGAGGATGCAAGTAAATTTAAACTCCTCGGAAAGACTCGCCTTCTTCCAACGCTGAGGGATCAAACCTGCAACACGAGAAACAAGGGACATTAGATACTATAACGAATGCAATATTCAAAATGCAAACAAGTCCTACGCTGTAACTCCCCAAACTCAGTAGGGGACATAATACGTCCCCCAAGACCCTCATTGTTTTTCGGAGCACGCCAATCCCCACCGATAAAAAAGAATTGTTCCTTCCAGTCCCTCACTTTGTTGGGTAATCCTTCAAGGATCTTCATGTCACTCCTTGCCTTCAGGTAATAATAACTCTGGCCTTCCTCGGAACATTTACTGGGGCAGAGGGTGTAATTTATCTCCTGAGGGGTCAGGCGATCCTTGTACCTCTCCAAGGCAAAGACAGTACAGAGGGATATCAAGTTTGTCCAAGTATTGGGTGTCAACTGTGTGATCGCCAAACCCGTCGTCTCTAAGAAATGACCGATGAGAGGATGGAGAGGCAGCGTCACACCGGCGGCCAGAGTGTGTATGTTTATTACTGTCAGACCCTCCGGGGGACAATCGACTCTTTCCTTCTCCCGAGGAGCGTACATCGTCACATCACAGGGGATGTGATACTCTCTTCGGATACTGTCGAGGTCATCCTCGTCAATAACACTCACTACAGTGTTTGCCTTGTAAGGGGTACGGTCACCTTTCTCAAGTTCCCGGTATTGACGAGGAGGAGTCGGAAAATCAGCAGCATATCGGTCATAGTATGCTCTCCAATCAAACTCTTGAGCAACACCTTCAGGGATAGACCTCTCAGACATATGAGGATGCGGAAAGCCAACAGACTCGAACCATCCAGTGATGGAGTCGTCACTATCATCACTACTGGAAAGAACCTCCACCTCCTCTTGGTCATCACCATCAGGGCGAGCAATGGGCTGCTCAACTACCTGCTCGCCCATCTGCTCGCCAGCCTGGTCACCTCTTTCCTCCAAGGGGCGTCCCATCTCCGCAACCTCGGGGTCAGAACCCGCAAGATGGACTGAAAAAAGACCGGCGATTGGACCACCTTCCTCCATGTCTTCATCCATTGGCCGTTTGCCCAAATTCCGGTGAAAAGTAGTCCGACTTGAAGATGACGACATGGATCGAGAAAAGAGGAGAAAAAGAAAGTTGGCCCTAGGGATGTGCTAACTACCATTGCAAATATCATCGACAAGATTCCGATCAAGAATTCCGGCGGAGAACCCGATGAACAAGTGCAGGAAACGAAGATTCAAAAAATTAAGAGAAAAAGAGGATAACACAAATAAGATAAATTGCAAGGCAAAAGTGAATAGTAGATTATCTTTGATCGAGACACCAAAATCATTCGTCGGAATAAGGGAAGCAAAGGTCGCCGGAAAGCTTAAAGATTTTTGAGTTGCCAGAAATTTTAGAGAGAAAGCAAGTGAAGAAGAGAATGAACAGTGAAGGAAGAACCCTATTTATACATTCGGGTTAAAGTGAAAGAGGGAAAAAATTTTAGGGACTTAATTGCAAAGTATTTGAAAGATTTTTAAAGAGGCACGCCTTTTTGTGCGACTGATTGGCACACAAAACGAGAAGGCGCCTCATATTCCGGAACGTCGCCCCAGCTGTCAAAAGAGAGCGAGCAGAAAGGCGAGCGCAAAGGCGAGCACCATGTTGCTCGCAGAGTTGCTCTCCCTACTGCTCGCTCAGCTGCTCGCCAACACATCAAGTTAATTCCAGCATATACTTTGATAAAGATAAATCAAATCAAAGCATATACTGAGGGGCAAATGTTGATAAAAGGATCTAAGCTTGAGGATTAGAGAATAACCAAAGTATAAACAAGCGGGAATGAGTAGGCTGCTCGCCCACATGCTCGCCAGGGTGCTCGCCCACATGCTCACCAGAGACCAGAGGTGTCGAAGTAGCAAGCCTACATGGCCAATCCCCAGTTGCTCGCCTCAATGCTCGCTGGACTGCTCGCCACTTGATCGCTCGAAGCTCCGAACATGACAAAGCAACAAGCCCATGAAGCCAAGACTAGGTTGCTCGCCTTCATGCTCGCCCAGCTGGTCACCTCCATGCTCGCCCTCAGCCTGGATGTGGCAAGGCAGCAAGCCAAGAGGATAAGCCTACAGTGCTCGCCCATTTGCTCGCCCCCTTGCTCGCCGCAATGCTCGTCCCTTCCTCGAAGGAAAGAAGACACAAGATGTCTAAGGAACCTGTATGAAGGGTTCGGATCATTTAGGCTAGAGTTAGTGGGGTAGAACATCCAGGGGGTGACA
>JAPKLY010005840.1:0-11589 GCA_026898435.1 Prunella vulgaris | reverse complement strand
TATATATCATATAAATATATTATATATATATCATTTATATATATAAGTATATATGTATATATATCATTTATATATATAAGTATATATGTATATATATATATAATTAATTAACCATTCATGTATATATGATTTATAATATATCAAAATAATGTATTTTATGCACTTTAAATTTTAATAATACTTTTAATTTTTATTTATTTAAAAAATTAATTACACTTATTAAATACTCCCTCCGTTCCGGAGGTGTTTTCACCTCTGGGATGGCACAACTTTTAAGAAAAGTAGAGTGTTGTGTAAAGTTGTATTATTAAAATAATGAGATTAGTTGGATTGTGAGGATAAAGTTAAAGTAATAGTTTCCATTTATAGGGTGTGAAAACAATTGTGGGACGGACGAAAAAGGAAAGTGTGAAAACAATTATGGGACGAAGGGAGTATAAATTATTAAAATAAAAAAAAAAAAAAAATTCTCGGGGAACGGGGAATCCCCGCGGGGACGGGTTCCCCGGCGGGGCGGGGATGGGGATGGATTTTTCCCCGTGAAGTTCGCGGGGACGGGGACGGGGATTCCCCGCGACCGCGGGGACGGGGATGGGGATTGGCCCCCCGGCCCCGCCCCGCCCCGTTGACAAGCCTACATAAATCCTTCAACTATATAAATTGCTCAACAATTTGGCGCTAGAAGAAGGGTCCGAACCTCCGTTGATCAAAGAATTCGGTAATTATTCTTCATTTCCTCAAGAACGCCAAGAACACCACTCGAATTTTGGTAAATTCTATAGAATATCTTCAATTGTGAGTACTTTTGAGAACAATTTTTATTCTTAAAAATACAAGCTAGAAAGGATTTCTTAGGAATTTATTCTAAAAAATACAAGCTCGAAAAAAATGACGAGACGCACATATGATGACTCCCACGACGAATCCCGCACCACCTCGACGAGCCGAAGGTGGAAAGGAAAGGGACCATCCGGACGCCATCAGATAGAACAAGCCCGAACCCCGGCGTTGATGGCGGCCCCGGAGAGACCCCAGATTGAAGCCACAATCGAATCAATGGTTCGGACTCCCGAGGACATTGAGAGGACAATGGCTACCCTCAAACAGATGCAAAGACAACAGCTTGTGGTGGCTCATCAACCAGTGATTCAAGTTGCCCAGACTGAGACGAGACATGAGACCCGAACAAGCTACCACGCTCAGGAGGAAGAAGCTAGTAGTGGACGTGTCGTGCCAGAAAGCTCAAGAGGCAAACAGAAAATGTCTGATCGCCTCGGACCACAACCCCAACGCTCAAACCAGCGACCAGCTGGGCGAGCAGAGGGGCGACCGACTGGCCGAGCAAGTGATCAACCTGAGCGTCTTGACGGGTCACAAGGTGATAGACGCAATAACCAAAGCCATCACTCAGAAGGTAGAAGGTCAGAGCATTCGCACCATCAAGAGCCTTGCGAGTCTGATGCTCGACATCAATGCAGGCCTGTACAAGAAAGATTGAGGAGACGGGCGTCCGAGAGGTTAGGGCCCAATACCGCAAGTAACCTCCAGCGACCGCACCGAGAGATCGCCCGAAGTGAGGGACTGCCGGGGGCAGCACATCATCATGAGGTGCACCCGGAACAGCCTCGAGGAGGGGGATCGTCCCGGGGGTCATCGGTCCTAGAGATAGAAAAGTTGAAGAAAGCTGTAGAGGGCTTGCAACACCAGGTGGCCATCAAAGACAAGGTTGAGACGTACACGTCACTTCCAATTTCACCACTGTCATCAGTCATCCTTACAGCACCCATCCAGAAGAAGATATAGTTTCCCTCATTAGTGCTGTACGAGGGAGAGTCTGACCCCAAGGTTCACATCTCAAAATATGCCGATTACATGATCTCAATGCCGGAACTTTCCCTTAACTCTTGGAGACCGTGCACACAGATGGTTCTCAGCCTTGTCACCCGGATTAATTCAATCATTTGGAAAGTTGACCCGGGAATTCCTATCCCACTTTTTGGGATTCGGAACATATCTGACACAAAAGCATAGGCTGGCCAATATTTCACAAGGGACCGAAGAGACCGATCAACAATACTTAGAACGCTTCAACAAGATCCTTTTAGAAGGTGAGTCGGTCAGCGATGACATAAAGGTTGTGGCAGTCATGGCGGGACTGGGTAAAGGAACGGACCTATGGAAAGAGATGCATCTAGCTTGTCCTAGTACATACGCCGAGTTCCGCCACAAAGCCGGTGTATATGTTGCAATGCAAGAAGCAATGGCCAAACAGTTGGGTTCAGAGGCTGATGACAAGAAAAATGGGAAAAAGCCTAGTGGTAGTGGTTACAAAGCCCCGAAAAATTTGAAATCATTTGGAGACACGGCGGAGTACAAAGAAAAACTAAACCAAGTACTAACTACCACGATTGACCAGGTCTTCACAGCTGTGAAAGACCAGGACATGTTAGCTGCACCCCGGAGAATTAGGCAGGATCGAAGCAAGTTAAACCCGAATAAATTCTGTGCATATCATCAGAGTATCAGACACTTCACCAGTGAGTGCCGGGATCTTCTGAAACAATTATGGAAATTTTACAAAGATGGGAAACTTGCCGAATTCGTCAAGAAAGCTCCGGGGAAAAGGCAGCGTCAGCCAAGACAAGAGGCCTCAGATGATGAAGGTAGCGATGAGGAAGAGAGGGCCCCAAACAGACAAGTGAGGAGAGGTCCACTGGCAAGGCCGACACATCTGGAACCTAACCGAGAGATCCTTGTGCTTGAAGAGATTGGTTCAGCTGGAGGAATGGTGGATGGTCGTCCGACATAAAAAAGACAAAAGAAAGCGGAAGTTCGGGCAGTCAATCAAGTCCAAGAGACGGGGTCCGGATCAAAAGCATCAGCTAAGCTGACTGCAGACTTGATTTTCTCACAAGTAGATCTCGAAGGGGTCCTTACACCGCACAACGACTCCCTGGTTATCAGCGCTAATATCATGAACACGAGAGTACACCGACTGCTAGTGGATACTGGAGCATACACGAACATCCTGTTCAAGAAGACACTAGACCAGTTAGGAGATTACGAATCCTATATAGAGGATTGTAATCACAAAATAGTGGGATTCGGAGAGGCTGTGACCGTCCCACTAGGTGTAATAAGATTGCCTATAGAACTTGTAGCGCTAGAGGACCCGGAAAGGAGGATGACTAGGTTGCTAGACTTTTTAGTCGTAGATCAACCGTCCACCTATAACGGGTTCCTCGGCCGCCCTTTCATTTCCGAATTTAAAGCCGCATGTTCTACTTACTATTATTGTATCAAATTCCCAACTCTTAAGCGTGCAGGTACGGTCAAAGGGGATCAGAAGAAGGCGCGGGAATGCCTACTAACTCTGAAAAAGCCTGTCACCCAGGTGTTGGTGTTTGAGTCTGATATCATAACCTTCCCCGGACGAGCCAAGCAGTTTGGATGATGTCTCAATAGACACCGAAATGATGTAAGTGGATCAAACGCCGGAGGACATGGAGATAGATAATGCACTCCAAGAAGACCAGCCGGTTGGGGAGCAAACGGTAAATAACCAGGAGGTTCAAGATCAAAAGCCCACAACCATAGTCGGAATGAGTGGTGACATGGAACCAACACCTGATGGTCAGACGGTTGTACCGGAGGACAACAAGGCTCGATTGGGTTATGAACCAACCCCGGAAGGAATAGATATGCACCTCGAAGGACCAATTGATGATCCTAGGTGGAAGGACAAGAAGTGATGCGCTACACCAGTTGAGGAGATCAGGTCCATACAAGTTGACCCAAATAAACAAGATTTAGAACTCTTTATTGGGTCAGAGTTGGAGGAGCCTTATAGAAGCCGGATGGAGGAATTCCTTCGGGCTAATCTAGATGTGTTTGCATGGTCGCATGAAGATATGACGGGCATACCAGTGGAGCATGCTTGCCATCGTCTCAACATCGATCCCACAAAGAGGCCCGTCAGTCAAAAGAGAAGGAAGTATGGACCAGACAAGTATGAAGCCTTGACCGGTGAGGTGAAGAAGCTCTTAGACAATAAACTCATAAAGGAAGCACTATGTCCTCAATGGGTGGCGAACCCTGTCCTGGTCAAGAAGTCGAATGGAACGTGGAGGCTATGTATAGACTTCACAGACCTTAATGCCGCATGTCCAAAGGATAACTTTCCTTTGCCCCACATCGACCAGCTGGTAGACAATACGGCGGGGCATAAACTAATGACGTTTATGGATGCCTTTTGCAGGTTACCATCAGATTGCCATGCATCCCGATGATCAAGAACATACATCCTTCTATACAAACAAAAATTTATTTTGTTGGAAGAGGATGCCCTTCGGGTTAATCAATGCCGGTGCCACATATCAAAGATTAGTCAACAAGATGTTCGACCAACACCTTGGTGACACAATGAAGGTATATGTTGACGACATTGTAGTGAAGAGTCTTAGAAAAGAGGACCATCTGGAGCACCTCAAGCAAGCGTTCGACATCATGAGGGCGTATCACATGAAACTTAACCCGAAGAAGAGCAGCTTTGGAGTACAATCCGGCAAGTTCTAGGGACATCTCGTAAGTCAACAGGGCATAGAAGTCAACCCTTCACAAGTCAAATGTATCCTGGACATTGGACCACCAAAGGACGTACCAGCAGTTCAAAGACTTACCGGATGTCTCGCGGCACTAAACAGATTCATATCCAGATCCGGAGATAAGAATAGATCCTTCTTCGAGTCTATCAAAGGCAAAGGTATCTGCAAAATAACCGGGAAGACCAACTATGTGTGGACGGATGCCTGCCAAAAGGCATTTGAGGATATAAAAAGTTACCTCAGCAATCCCCAAATCCTGTCAAAGCCGGTGCCAGGGGAAAAGTTGTACTTATACCTGGCAGCATCAGAGGTGGCCATAAGCTCAGCATTGGTGCGTGCGGAGGGCAAGACGCATCTACCAATATATTATGTCAGCTAGGTGCTACATGAGGCAGAGCTGCGATATTCCCCTATGGAGAAGCTGGCATACGCACTAGTGATGAGCGTGCGGAAGCTACGACCGTACTTCTTCGACCATCAAGTGGAAGTCTTAACAACTTTTCCCTTGAGACAAGTCTTACATAGACCAGACACGGTCGGACGATTGTTAAAATAGTCACTAGAGGTCAACCAGTATGGTATAACGTACGCACCCCGAACAGCGATTAAAGGGCAGGCTCTAGCAGACTTCATAGTAGAGCTAACCTACCCTCAAGATCCGACGAGGGGGCGTATTTACCCATGGCACCTTTACGTAGACGGCTCAACAACAAGTTTCACAGCCGGAGCAGGTGTCGTCCTAGTAAGTCCCGACAAACAAGTGTTCACCTCCGCAATAAGATTCGATTTCCTAGCAACCAACAACGAAGCCGAATACGAAGCACTTATTGCGGGTTTGAGACTATCGATAGCTGTGGGGGCAACCAGACTTCAGATTTTCGGAGATTCACAGCTAAACTTATCTCAAGTCCGAGGTGAGTACGAGGCAAAGGACCGACAAATGATCATCTATCAAAGGATCGTCGCACACCTAATATCAAAATTTGACCAAGTATACATTGAACAGATTCCCCAGCTAGAGAACACCCAAGCAGATACTTTAGCCCGATTAGCTACAAGCACCAGAGAACCAAGTATCTCAGAAGTGGTGGTCACAAAGCTAACTAATCCTTCAACATTTGATTATGTTAATCAAGTGTTGAAGGGGGGGCAACAAATAGTCAACAGCCAGCAATTAACTATCGACGACTAGCGAACACCTATTAGCAAATACCTATCCAACAGAGAACAGCCGGGAGATCCATGGGAAGCACGGCGGATTGTGAAACAAGCCGCAAGATACACGATGGTCGAAGGGCAGCTATATAAAAGAGGAATCTCACTCCCATTACTCAAATGCCTTTCCCCGGAAGAAGGTCAAAAGGTGTTAAAAGAAATCCATGAAGGGATATGTTGGGGCCACACCGGGGGGCAAGCCCTGGCCTACAAAACTATTAGGCAAGGGTATTACTGGCCAACACTACGGAAGGATGCTATCAGATATGCTAAAAGATGCTTGAAGTGCCAACAGTTCGCTCCGAGTATCCACACCCCGGCACAAGAGTTGAAATCAGTATATAGTCCGTGGCCATTCGCTAAATGGTGTATCGACTTGATCGGCCCATTCCCTCCCGGAAAGGGTGGGGTAAAATTTGTAGTGGTGGCCGTGGACTATTACACTAAGTGGGCCGAAGCTGAAGCACTAACGACTATAACCCAAGAGAAGATGATAAGCTTCATTTGGAAAAACCTGGTATGCAGATTTGGGTTACCACAGTCAATAGTCACGGATAATGGAAGACAGTTCGATGGAAGAAAGTTAAGGGACTTCTGCTCATCATGGGACATCAAGAAGCATTACTCTACGCCGTATCATCCTCAGTCAAACGGACAAGTCGAAGCCGTGAATAAAATCTTGAAGCACATCCTGAAGATCCGGTTGGAAGAAAGAAAAGGCAGTTGGGCTGACTAGCTGCCAGAGGTCCTATGGACTTATAGAACATCCTATAGAACAAGTACCGGGGAGACACCGTTCACAATGGCTTTCGGAGTTGAAGCAGTCATCCCAGTGGAGGTCCAACATCGGACTTGGAGGATAATCAAATACAATGAGGAAGCAAATGAAGATGATATGGCGGTAGAAAAAGATCTGATTGAAGAAACAAGAACCTCGGCGGAATTGAGGAATGCGGTCTATAAGCGACGAGCCGAAAAGTACTACAACTCACAGGTAAAAGATAGAAAATTCCAGATCGGTGATCTAGTAATGAGAAGAGTACTAGCGGTCCCGGCAGGAGTGTTTGGTCCGAAATGGGAAGGTCCCTTCAAGGTTATAAGGAGTTGGCCGAATGGAACCTATGATCTAGAAGACATGCATTGCAATCCTTCAGCATATACCTGGAACGCGGCGCATATTAAGAAATTCTACCAGTGAAGACTTGTGTAAATTTTATTTGAAAACCTTGCTCGCCCAACATGTATAGGGGCAAGCAGGTTCGTGCTAGATAAGGACAAGTCTGTAAAGTCATTATTATGTTGAATAAAGAAGTTTCCTTTCAAATTGGTGTATCAAAAAAAAATGTCTCAGGTTATAAGCTCATAAGACTTACGAGTCCACAATAAAGGCAAGGTATTGAGACTAACCCTAAGGTTATACCATTAAAAGGGAGTCATTACCGATCAATAAGCCTACATCCAAAGAGATGAAAAATGAGGTGTAAATTCGAGATTCTGTAAAAAGGAAAAGTAAGACGAATCAATTGAAACACCGAATGTAAAAAAATGAGCACTAAATAACTTAGACACGCACGTTACTACAAACGCAAACAAACCCAATAAAAAGGAAACTGCAAGTTCATTAATATCAAAAGGAAGTTCAAGTACATGTGGAGCTCCTTCGAGGGCATAAAAAGCAAAAAGTTGCAAACAAAAAGCAGAAGCAAAATCCCTAACTTTCTAATGGTCGCCAGGCTGGTCGCCAGCGTGCTCGCCAG
This sequence comes from Prunella vulgaris, assembly GCA_026898435.1. NCBI lineage: Eukaryota > Viridiplantae > Streptophyta > Magnoliopsida > Lamiales > Lamiaceae > Prunella > Prunella vulgaris. Next base: position 4,013 of record JAPKLY010005840.1, on the reverse strand, counting down.
CCTGGGCGCCATCCTGCCCGCCAACCTGACCAGCCTGCTCTGCCGCTTGCTCGCCGAGCTGCTCGCCCGCATGTCCGCCGGCACCTGAAGGAGAAAGACCAGGGAGGACTTCGAATGGAGATAGACCCTCAGTGTCCACCATCGCATCGTCCTCAGCATTAATCTGAAGAGGCGGATAGTTTCCACCAATGATTTTAAGCGTCGGAGGCACAACACTTAAATTAACTCCCATTTCCTCGAGATCCCCGATATCCGCTACTAAACCTTCCTTAAGAGGATGTTCAGTAAGAAAGTCGGTAAACTCCTTCTTCAAGGCTGTCCAGGGATCCTCGTTCTTACCAACAGCATGGTGATAGGCCCGCAGGTTCTCGGTGAAGGCATACACAAACCCAAAGTCAGAAGACTCAGCTCGGATATCAGCAACAGCCTCGACAATATAGCAATCTGTATGTGCAGCCTTGTGCTCCACCAACTGAGTCCGAGTAGCTTGAAGTTCTCTCTCTAGCTCAACAACCTTCCCATGAGCCACCCGACTCTCCTCCAACTGTGCCCGGACACTTGCTAGCTCGGCCCGGAGACCCTCAGCTTCAGCTCGGGCTCTCTCAGCACTTGCAATCGCCGATTGCTCGGCATCCAGAGAAGCCTTAGCTTTAGCCTCATATGTGGCAACCCTCTTCTTCATCTCATCCCTCTCCTTCCTCAGGGTGTCATTCAACACCGCATATGACTTCTCCAACGTCACAGCCTGCTCGATGGCATGTTGAGCAGTGATAAGAGCACCACTCGAGTGATGCATGGCCGTGCGGATATTGTCAGTCAACGACTGGTGCTGGATGATGGCATCTTGGGGTTGGGTCCAGTGGCGGACAGCGGACTCGACGGCTCCTCGAACTGAGCCCTTGAGCTCATTAAAAGACTTTGGGGGATGGGCGAGTGCAAACTGGTGAACCAACGGACTGCGGTGCTGATAAAGTGAAGGGTCGTACCTGCTTAAAGGGTCATACAAGAAAACACTCAGAAATTTTAGCGTGAAGTGTAAAGATATTAGAGGTATGAGGGTCATACCCAGCTGCCCGTTCCTGGTCCCATCCCAGGTATGTGATGTCAGTTAACTAACCGATCGAGCGGATAGATGCGGGGGCAGTCGGGGTGCCAGCAGGAGTGGGAAGTGTGGAATCCGGAACCTCGGCCCGACCCGAACCTCCCGAACTCGGTGGCCTTGTAACCCTTGCCTTCTTGGCAGCCTCGCTTTCACGCTCGACGCGTGAACCATCACCCCGTTGTAACCATCGGCTACCACCACTCGGGGAGTCACTCGGAGCTTGCCAATCCTCGGTACGAGGAGCTCGAGGAGGAGCAGTGGATCGTGTGCTCGGACCAGTGCCGGTACCCTTCTTCGCCTTGGCTTCCTGTTGAGTAGCTAGCACAACGGATGGGGGATCTCTTTTGGTCCTCGCCATTCCAAACCTTTGATTCAAGATCCTGAAGGAAGGATGGATGGCGATAGTGACCTCTGCAGCTACAAGCATCAGAAAACATAAAGAGAGTTAGAAAATTTTCGTAAAATTTCAAAAGTACAAGACGAAAGCTTATAAGGGCTATACCTGCGGGACGAGCAACTTGAGCTAGTAGATGGTGAGGAGTTGTGATCAACCCCGAGGCAATGCGACAACTGGACTTGTTCAAATAGTCGAACGTCCTATCCTTCTTGTTCCGGCGACAAACGAGGATGCAAGTAAATTTAAACTCCTCGGAAAGACTCGCCTTCTTCCAACGCTGAGGGATCAAACCTGCAACACGAGAAACAAGGGACATTAGATACTATAACGAATGCAATATTCAAAATGCAAACAAGTCCTACGCTGTAACTCCCCAAACTCAGTAGGGGACATAATACGTCCCCCAAGACCCTCATTGTTTTTCGGAGCACGCCAATCCCCACCGATAAAAAAGAATTGTTCCTTCCAGTCCCTCACTTTGTTGGGTAATCCTTCAAGGATCTTCATGTCACTCCTTGCCTTCAGGTAATAATAACTCTGGCCTTCCTCGGAACATTTACTGGGGCAGAGGGTGTAATTTATCTCCTGAGGGGTCAGGCGATCCTTGTACCTCTCCAAGGCAAAGACAGTACAGAGGGATATCAAGTTTGTCCAAGTATTGGGTGTCAACTGTGTGATCGCCAAACCCGTCGTCTCTAAGAAATGACCGATGAGAGGATGGAGAGGCAGCGTCACACCGGCGGCCAGAGTGTGTATGTTTATTACTGTCAGACCCTCCGGGGGACAATCGACTCTTTCCTTCTCCCGAGGAGCGTACATCGTCACATCACAGGGGATGTGATACTCTCTTCGGATACTGTCGAGGTCATCCTCGTCAATAACACTCACTACAGTGTTTGCCTTGTAAGGGGTACGGTCACCTTTCTCAAGTTCCCGGTATTGACGAGGAGGAGTCGGAAAATCAGCAGCATATCGGTCATAGTATGCTCTCCAATCAAACTCTTGAGCAACACCTTCAGGGATAGACCTCTCAGACATATGAGGATGCGGAAAGCCAACAGACTCGAACCATCCAGTGATGGAGTCGTCACTATCATCACTACTGGAAAGAACCTCCACCTCCTCTTGGTCATCACCATCAGGGCGAGCAATGGGCTGCTCAACTACCTGCTCGCCCATCTGCTCGCCAGCCTGGTCACCTCTTTCCTCCAAGGGGCGTCCCATCTCCGCAACCTCGGGGTCAGAACCCGCAAGATGGACTGAAAAAAGACCGGCGATTGGACCACCTTCCTCCATGTCTTCATCCATTGGCCGTTTGCCCAAATTCCGGTGAAAAGTAGTCCGACTTGAAGATGACGACATGGATCGAGAAAAGAGGAGAAAAAGAAAGTTGGCCCTAGGGATGTGCTAACTACCATTGCAAATATCATCGACAAGATTCCGATCAAGAATTCCGGCGGAGAACCCGATGAACAAGTGCAGGAAACGAAGATTCAAAAAATTAAGAGAAAAAGAGGATAACACAAATAAGATAAATTGCAAGGCAAAAGTGAATAGTAGATTATCTTTGATCGAGACACCAAAATCATTCGTCGGAATAAGGGAAGCAAAGGTCGCCGGAAAGCTTAAAGATTTTTGAGTTGCCAGAAATTTTAGAGAGAAAGCAAGTGAAGAAGAGAATGAACAGTGAAGGAAGAACCCTATTTATACATTCGGGTTAAAGTGAAAGAGGGAAAAAATTTTAGGGACTTAATTGCAAAGTATTTGAAAGATTTTTAAAGAGGCACGCCTTTTTGTGCGACTGATTGGCACACAAAACGAGAAGGCGCCTCATATTCCGGAACGTCGCCCCAGCTGTCAAAAGAGAGCGAGCAGAAAGGCGAGCGCAAAGGCGAGCACCATGTTGCTCGCAGAGTTGCTCTCCCTACTGCTCGCTCAGCTGCTCGCCAACACATCAAGTTAATTCCAGCATATACTTTGATAAAGATAAATCAAATCAAAGCATATACTGAGGGGCAAATGTTGATAAAAGGATCTAAGCTTGAGGATTAGAGAATAACCAAAGTATAAACAAGCGGGAATGAGTAGGCTGCTCGCCCACATGCTCGCCAGGGTGCTCGCCCACATGCTCACCAGAGACCAGAGGTGTCGAAGTAGCAAGCCTACATGGCCAATCCCCAGTTGCTCGCCTCAATGCTCGCTGGACTGCTCGCCACTTGATCGCTCGAAGCTCCGAACATGACAAAGCAACAAGCCCATGAAGCCAAGACTAGGTTGCTCGCCTTCATGCTCGCCCAGCTGGTCGCCTCCATGCTCGCCCTCAGCCTGGATGTGGCAAGGCAGCAAGCCAAGAGGATAAGCCTACAGTGCTCGCCCATTTGCTCGCCCCCTTGCTCGCCGCAATGCTCGTCCCTTCCTCGAAGGAAAGAAGACACAAGATGTCTAAGGAACCTGTATGAAGGGTTCGGATCATTTAGGCTAGAGTTAGTGGGGTAGAACATCCAGGGGGTGACA
>JAPKLY010005839.1:0-12091 GCA_026898435.1 Prunella vulgaris | reverse complement strand
TACTCATAAAGGTATAATTGTCCTATTAAATTTAATTTACAAATAATTTTTAAAGAATAGTGAAGTACTCAATAATGGGGGAAGAATATCCTGATCCAAAGAAATATTCACCACAAGAAAGAAAGGGCCCAAATTAAAGAAATATTCACCACAAGAACGAAAGGGCCCAATTCCTACAGAATTCACGTGAACAAAGTTAGAAACAATGGGGAGTTGTCTTCATTTTCTGACGATGGGGTCCACCCTAAAATTGAATGCTGAAAACAGGGAAAACGTGGCTTCCTATGCTCATTCTTGGAGTCCGGATTATCCCCATTTCTTTGTTTAAATTTCTCTTAGAGTTAAAAAATGGATAGACACAATACATGAAGTGGGGTTATTATCATGTGTCTCATAAATATGTATTTTTATTAATTATTTTAATTTTGTGTTTATCTCTCTCCAAAATTAAAAGAAAATTTATACTAAAGAAATTGAGAGGATCCATGGGCCTCAGTCTTCAACCTCAAAACTGCTCTAAATTTTGTATATTTATTGCGTGTGTAAGGCTATATTTTTCTCTCACCGCCCACGGTTCAACCTTCTGACAAATAATTCCTCCCCCTTATAAGTTGCTCACAATTTTTTGGCATTAATAAAGAAGTGAAAAGTAGTTTTTTAAAAAGGTAAAAAATTAAATTAATAAAATATAATAGAACGGACGAAAATGACAAAATGAGTAACTTATAGTGGGACGGAAGGAGTAATATATTTTTCATTGTTTTATATACAATTTTCAATATATTAAATTTTATTATTATTTTTATTATATCAACAACTCATCATAACAAATTTTCATTAAATAAATTATATTTTTATTTTTTATTTATTAGATATTATATATATCCAAATTTTATTATATTAATAATTATAATAAAAAATTACAACATACTTAAATATAAGATATATTTTGTTGGCCTTGAGCCCACTTAGGTTTTAGCCTATTGGTTAAACCTTAAGCACAATTTTCTAACCCTACTTGTAGTTGGTAGCCACCAATTAAATACTATTGTGTTTTTTCTCTTCAAATGTGATCGACAGAATAGTGAGTGAGAATTGAGAGGTTTGTAGTATGGTGAGCAATCCTACTATGAGGGGTTTTTGTACCTTTCATTCTCATTGGTTTTGTGTCTACCAAACGGGTGGCATGAACTTTAGTTCCTCAACCAAATACGTGAGTCGTGTGAGAAGGCGGGTGACCCAATAATTTCAATAACAAAATTAAACATCAGAAGAGTTGAAAAACATAAAAAAAAAAAAATACATGAATTAAAATAATAATAGGTGCGTGAAATACAATAATATGAAAGATGCAAATCACACTTTTAATTATTGGTGCCGAATTTTTCCTATATATGTTCAATCAAGTCATTTCTAACAGTTAGGGATGTAAATGAGTCAAGCCGTTCACAAACTATTCATGTTTCGACTCGAAAAATATTCATTTAAGTTTCTTTGTTCAATTTCATGAGCTGAGCTCGAGCCCGAGCTTTATGGTATTCGACTTGAAAGCTCGCGAATAGGCTCGAACTATGCAAACGAGATTTTTTTCGAGTTGAGCTTGAACTATGTAAGTTTTTTTTGAGCCAAGCTCAAACTATGAAAATGAGTTTTTTTTTTCGAGCAGATCTCGACCTATGCAAACAAACTTTTTTTGAACCGAGCTCGAACTAAGCAAACGAGGTTTTTTTCGAGCCGAGCTCGAGCCTAACTCATTTTTTTAGTTAACGAATATTTCACGAGCCGAGCTCGAGCTATTTATGAACTTAGAATTTTACACACGAGCCAAACTCGAGCTCAATTATTAGAGTTCGAGCCGAGCTCCAGCCTATAACTGAGCAAACGAGTCGAGCTCGAGCTTCATAGTATTCGGCTAGACTCGGCTCGTTTACATCCGTAAGAACAACGATATGAACTTCTTTATTGCGAAGTTGTTACCTATTTCTCATATAAGTAAATTAGAAAATGAAGCAAATGAAAAGATAAAATGAAAAAATAATTGTATTTTAAAATACTTTGATATTAATGTCTATTTATTAAGGAAAATTTTATATATATTTTTTTTAAAAGAAAATTTTAAACTGAAAATATAAATTCTATCTAAATAATATACACACAACCAAGCAAGTGATGACGCGTGACACATTAGGATGAACTCTGTCCTTAATTAACGAGAAAATTACAAAATTAATTAACTTATCCCTTAATTAACCTAACCCTTTATATTGAATCTGGAAATTTGACACAATCCCACTGCTTCATCTTGTGGCCAACGTATTCATCTCCAAATCGTAAAATTCAATTTATTTCTGAATTGTGTTCATCCCCGATATGAATTTAAACAATATGAATTCAAAAAAATTTTTTTAAAAAAGAACCTGAATAGAAAAAGAAAAAAAAACAAAGAAAAGGGCGATGTCATCAACACACAGGGAACTTGGGTTGAAACAGCAATCTGGAATCACGCACTCCACCATCATCAAAACAAGGAGCAATGCCATCCACCTGTTCCGATGGTGATTGTGGCGTCGTGATGAAGAGCAGGGATGAAGGCAGTGCACGTTTCAGATCTGTTTGATTTTGATTTATTAGTTTGTCTTTATTTATTTGGTTAATGTTGTAGAAAATTAAGTGCCAAGTGGTTGTGTATGGATTGGGGGATAAAAAATTGAAATTGAGTTAGAAATTAAAAATGGGCCAAAGGATATTATTGTCTTATTAACTTCAATTTTGGCAAAATTGAAAGTTTTGTGGAAAATGGCAAAATAGAAATTGTCCTTATTAAAAAAAGGCAAAAAAAGAAATTCTCTCTTTATCTTGTAAAAGATCAAATTTATGAACACAAATTTTCATTGGGCTATTTGTACAAATTATCCTATTAAACTATGATTAATTAATTATTTGCATGCCATGTGTATATTTGGAACCATATTTTACATTTTTTTTTAATTATTGTTAATATAACCTTAGAAGAGTGGCATACATTTCAACTGAAGTCTCAATCGTGTCTGGTTAATTGGAGAAAATCATATAAAATCTATAATCTTGGTACTATCCTCAATTGTAAAACTAGGCTCGGACTGGCTGTGAATAATAAGTGTGGAAATTGGGAATGAATGGAGTCCATTCTTCACTAATAGTATTTGATATATATTATGGAATCTATGGAAGCCTTTTCCACCTCTAAAATTGACCGTCGTTGCACCCTACACCACCACGAAGAAGCCGCCATCGCACCCTCCTCCGCCACCGCCACCGCCATCGACCTCACATTCCCTCACCCAACGAAAAAAACCCCTCGCCACCGCCACGTACCTGATCATTGTCTTGGCCCCTGTTCCACCGTTCTTTCCTCTGACTCTACTGTCCCCGCCATCACTCGAACCACTCTAACACCCCCATCGAACCGCCAAATTCCGCCAATAAAAAGCCATACACTCCACCCAACTTGAAGCACCACCGTCACTAAATTCAAACCTTTGAAAATCAAAGTTTACCGTCGCCGGAACCTGAAGAAATCTGCCGATCTGAAAACACTCCTCAATCATCGACTGACGAGAATAACCATAATACTGGTATCAAAATAAAGCTCTAGAAAAGGAGAATAAAACCCCTCAATTATTTGGTAATTACACTCCGACAATAGCTTCTTTTTTTTTTTTTTGCCGAAAATAATCCGATTGAAGAAAAGGAGAGAAAAATCTTTAGAGAAAGAAAAATAAGAGAAAGTGAGAGAGAGAATAAGAGAGGTGTGTGTGATTTGTGCAGGTTATAGGGTAGATAACTAATATTAATTATGGCTTAATTGCAAAATAAATCATCACCTTTTCGTAAATTACAATTTAATCTAAACTTTTAAATTTTGACAAAATAAATCACCACCTTTCATATATTTTACAATTTAAACTTCGGGCAACTTGTCTCTTGCCCAAAAGATGATGTGGACAAATAAATGCACATTTATCATCCAAATAAGCATCCACATAATAAAATATCTAAAAATAAAAATAAATTTATTAATATTATAAATATAAAAATAAATAAATAAACATAAATAATAAATATTATTTAAAAATAAATTAAAATTAGAAAATAATAAATTAAACATTATATTGTCTAAAATATAAATAAATGTTTTATTATATTTAAATACATAAGTAATATATATATATAAACAATATAAAATAAAAAGTTTAAAATAAAATATTCAGAGTACAATAAAAATATTCAAATTTATTTATAATAAATATAATTTAAATATTACATGTTTAAGGGAAAATATACACATATATAATCTTAATTTTTAAATATATTTTTAGGATCATAAATTTTGCGTGAGCTTTTTTATTTTCAAGAAAAATATATAATTTTTTATATTTAAAAAATATAAATATTATGTATATGAATATTTATTAAAATTTAAGAATTGATGTAAGTAATTTATTTAATTTTATTTTTAGAGAGAATATATATAATTTTTTATTTATTTTAATATTTTGTATTTGAATTTTTTTTTAAATTATATTTCAAGAAAATTAATTTTCAGTTAACATAGAATAATATATTTTCATTTAATGAATATGTATTTATAATTTTTATAGTATTTATTTAATTAATTGTTTCTTTTAAAAGTTATGTATATTTTTTAAATCTTTAAAAGCTCACGTAAAATTCATGATTTTAAAAATATATTTAAAAGTTAAGATTATATATGTTATATTTTTCCTTAAAAATATAATATTTAAATTTAGAGTTATTGTAAATAAATTTGAATATTTTTATTGTACTTTGAGTATTTTATTTTAATTTTTTTAATTTTTATATTGTTAATATATATATATATATATTACTTATGTATTTAAATATAATAAAATATTTATTTATCTTTTAGATAATAAAATGTTTAATTTATTTCCTGAAATACATTCAAACTTTTAAATTTAAAAAATGTCTAATATTTTTAAAATTATATGTGTTTTTTTATTTATTTTTTATTTATAATATTTAATAATTTTATTTATGTTTATTAAAGTGAGAGAGAGAAATAATGAGAGAGGCGTGTGGGATTTGTGCTGGTTATAGGGTAGATAACTAATATTAATTAATTAGATAATTAATCCATAAATAATCTTCATTAGGTTTAATTTAGTCTTCTTTGTAATTGATTTTAATAGGTGGCCTAGAATGCACTTTTATATATAAAAGTGTCTTTAGTTGTGATTTTCTCTATTATTTATTATATAAACATGAAAATAAAAATAAGATAAATAAAAAGGTAATCACTAATAATTTAATGATTAAACTTGTTAATAATATCATTCTGATTTTAAATTCATATAACTTAAGTGTATTTTAAATAATTAGAACTATTTTTATTGAAAAGTTATATAAAATTTATATGAAGAATTATATTATAGTTTGGATGTTTACGCTGAATAGTCACAATTATTCATCATAACTTCTAAATATAAACAGTTTTAATTTTTTTTTAAAAATAAAATTAACAGTTTAAAATACATGTATACATTATATGCCCAAAATTAAAGAACTTATAAGTAAATATTTATAATTGGTTCAACCTTACCAGTAGTGCATTTATTGTCAAATTTAAAAGTCAATTACGATGGCCAATCAAGCTTCCGGCTTCATCACGTAATGCTTCCGAGTCATCAGGCTTCCGATTTCGTCATTAATAGACTGAAGAGTGTGATCTGGCCTTATGGGTAACTTCGTGGTCTCAACTTCTGGCCGAAAAGAAAGTAGCATTTTTTTTAAGAGTACATTATAAATAATATTAATTTTATTTAATATTTAAATTTAGGAGTGGCGTACCATACCATACCGTACCGTATCGCCCATAACGTATACCTTACCGAAATTTTCGGTATGCATTTTTGCATACCGATACCGTACCGAAGTTTTTGGTATACCGGATTTCGGTATACCGAAAATGCATACCACATACCGTACCAAAAATTTCGGTATACCGTACCGTACCGATATTTTGATATATACCGATCTATACCGAAATACCGGTTCATACCGAAATATCGACTATGTCGGTATACCGCTCATACCGGTATATACCGCTCTATCGGTTCATACCGAAATAATTGAAGTATAATTTTAATTAAATAAAAATAAATTTAATATTAAATTACCAAAATGGTATATACCGGTATACCGAGATACCGAAATATTTTTGGTATACCGAAAATAATCGGTATACCGGAATATTTTCGGTATACCGGTTTATACCGAAAATATTTCGGTATTTCGGTATATACCGGTATACCAAAAATTTTAAAATTCTAAACCGATACCGTACCGAAATTTTTGGTATACCAAAATTTTCGATAAAATCGGTATTTTTCGGTATGATAAGTACGGTATACCGATATTTTCGGTATTTGCTCCACCCCTATTTAAATTATTATGGAATTTAATTTATAAGTTTATTATAAATTTAATTGCAGAAGCTCTGCGTTTGGGAACCACGACACCATGCAGCGGTGCAGTCTTATTCTACGAAAAAAACACAGCTGTGTATAAAAGACTTGTTCACCGGCATGAAAATGAAGTGGAAGGAAGACGAGACCATATATAATATGGGGACAGATGAAGAAGGTCGCAACATCTAGGAGGGGTTAGTCAATTAGTGGCTGGATCTGAGGAACGCTGAGAGGGCCGAAAAGGCCAGACAAAATCGGCTTAGCGATCCCACTGGGCATGGGGTAGTCAGGCATCGAACTGACACTCGAACCATTTACGAGCATGACCTCGCTTTTGTAAGTATTTATTTTCTAATATACTCACATTTAAATTCATTAGTTTTACTTATTTAATTTAATAGATTTTTTTGTACAGGAGAAGGAAAACGGACGGAAGTTCAGCCTATTCGAGGAATATAATTTTGCTCACCCGGTTGGGGAGTCTGGACAGTCCACTTACGACCGCACCACCTTTATATTTTATTTTATTTCAAAATAAGATGAAGCAGGTCCTACAAGAGGTCCAGACTCAGTCGGCACCCACTCCATGGAATCCTTCCCCCACCCCTATTGACGAGGACCACATCTATTTGGATGTGGTCGACGTCAAAAAAGGGAAAGATTGTAGGATTTGACAGTAACAGTAAGGTTATCCGCCTACCACATAAAGGGAGTTAATCCTATTCCATCAGCTCTTATCCCTCCGCTGCTCTGGAAAGACAGTTCTCCGAGGCGAGAAAGAAATTGTAGAAATCGCAGAGCAAGGAGAAGAAGATGAATAAATGGATGGATAAATCAAAGAAAGAGGGAGAAATGATGAAGAAATGGGTTCGAGAAGCCTCGAAATGATGGGTATGACAGCTCCCACGTTTCCTGAAGAAGAAGAAGAAGAAGAAAACGGGTGGGAGTGATGATGAGAATGAGGAGGTTGTCCGACTTGGTGACAACGAGTTTAATTCGGAAGATAAGGGTGGTTTATTTATTTATTTTATTGTTGAACAATTAATTTATATTTATGTTTAATATTTAATATTTTTATTTTCTATAAAAAAAATTGGATGTTTTAAACTTTATGTTCTACATTATTATTTTTAATGATTTAAATTTGATGAATTTGAAAAAAAAAACGCTACTTAATTTGGTGTTATATACAATTAATTACATAAAAACAAACTAATTAAAAACTTTTAGTAATTAATGTCAAATAATAAATTTAGATCATTGTAAATATTTATTGAAAAATATTATAAATAAAAAAAATTAGAAGAATTTTTTTTAATTTGATGCATTTAAAAAAAACGCAACTCAATTTGAAGTTTCATGCAATTAATTACAAAAAAAAATGAATAAATTAACAAAATTTAGCAATGTCAAATAATAACATTTAAAATATTTATTAATATATATATGTCCCTTCGGGGACATCCGATAAAATTTATTAATATATATATATATACATAAACAAATTAGAAACAAAAACAAATTAATTTGATGAATTTGAAAAAAAATGACTAAATTTGGAGTTACATACAATTAATTACAAATTTAAAAAAAATGAATAAATTAATAAAATTTAGCAATGTCAAATAATAACATTAAAAATATTTATTGAAATATATATATATATATATATAAACAAATTAGAAGCAATAAGCAATTAATTAGATGCGTTAAAAAAACGTTACTCAATTTGGAGTTACAAACAATTAATTGCATAAAAATTAACAATAATGACAAGTGTCCTATTGGAACACGCCACCTTTGAGATACACAGAGGTCGCGTGTTGCAACACGCCACCTGTAAGGCTCATATTAAAGGTGTGATGTTTTTACTACGATGCCGAGTCTCTGGACCAAGTGATAGACGGTCGTAACCGTTATCTGAAAATTCAATAAAAATATTAATTTTTTTATTAAAATTTCTACTAACGACCCATATGGCGGTCGTAATATATATTTATAGAATATTATTTATTTTTTATTAAATTAAAATTTACAATCGCTATTGACGGTCGCTAACTAAGAACTAACGAACTTCGACGACGTACGGTTGCTAATTTCTTTTGGATGGGTCGACACCTGGGTAATTTACTGACCAATTAGTGACCGCTTCGAAAATCGATCACTAAAATTTAGCTCACGATTTTCACGGCCCATTTTTCCGATCGCTAAACCTAGCGGTTGTTAAAATCCGTTTTTTTTTTTTTTTTTTTTATTTTTTTGTAAAATTTAAAAGTCAATTACGATGGCCAGAATCGTTCACTCTATTTTATAAGGGGCATAGAATAGAACCCCAAGTCTAGTTTCATGTGAACATATTTCAATATAAATATTCGTAACTTCAATTTTTAATACATTTTAATTTTAACATATCTGATCAAACATTAGTCATCAAGATCATTAACTCCCATAATTATGGACACGCAGCTCCCCTTCAGCTTTACTACCACCATCCTCCTCCTCTTCTCATCTTTCATCGTAATCATGCTAATCAACCTCTGGATAAAGACAAAACCCCCTCAAAACTACCAAAATTTACCTCCAGGCCCTCCACAGCTACCCATCATCGGCAACCTCCACCACCTCGCCGGGGGGCTGGCCCACGAGGCACTCCACAGAGTCTCACACAAGTACGGCCCCGTCGCCCGCCTCCAGCTCGGAGAAGTTTCGATGGTGGTGATTTCGTCGCCGGAAGCCATCAAAGAAGTCATGAAAGCGCAGGATCCCGCGTTCGCCGACAGGCCCGAGAGCGTTGACCTGGAGGCCTTTTTCTACGACTACAGTGACATTGCCTTCAGTGCGTACGGTGAGTACTGGCGACAGGTGCGCAAGATATGCATCGTGGAGATGCTCAGCGCCAAGAACGTCAGGTCTTTCGGCCACATCAGGCAAGACGAGATAAGCCGCCTCGTCAAGTCCCTGCACTCCTCCGCCGCCGAAGTCGTTAATTTTAGCGAGAAGATCGTGGACATGACGTGCACGGTGACTTGCAGGGCGACGTTTGGGAAAGTGATGAAGGGCCGTGATGCGTTGACGGCGATGCTGAAGAGGATTCCGATGGGGGGTTTTCAGTTCGGCGATTTCTTCCCGTCTTTCAAGTGGGCTCATTTCCTGAGCTGGAACAAGTACAAGCTGATGAGGATGCGGCGGAAGTTGGACGCCATTCTTGATGTTATGGTGGAGGAGCATAGGCAGAAGAAGAGTGGGGAGTATGGTGGTGAGGATATTCTCGATGTTCTGCTCAGGATGCAGAGGAATAAGGAACTCCATTTCCCCATTACCAACAACATCATCACAGCTATTATTTTAGTAAGTTGTTCTTTCATTGTTTTTTTTTTTTAATCGGATATAGAACTCATGACATCTTGGTCGCATATAATGAAGCTCAAACTTTATACTTATCAGGTAAATTTGGTGATTCAACTAAAATAATGATTGTAATTTATATATTCTTGATATATTCAAGAATATATATATTACTCTCTAAGTCCTTGATATATATATTCATGTGATACTTTGGTTTTTATGTTTTTAGTCGTTTGTAATTTATATATTCTTTTAGCCATATTTTACAGAAGATATATATTACTCTCTTAAGTCCATCGTTAAGCTTTTCATTTTGTCAAAACAAGTGTCTCAAAAGTAACACTTAATCTATATTTTAATTGAAAGTAAATGTTCACACATCTCTCTATTTTTTCTAGATCTTTTCTATCACATTTTAATATTTCACTACACATTTAATATTGAAAGACTTAATAAGGAACCGATAAAGTATTAAATGCACCACATGACACAAGGTATTATGAATATTTGTAATAAAAAGAATGAAAATGTGATCATATATATCATTACAGGAGATGTTTACTGGAGGAACAGAGACATCAACCACTACTATTGATTGGGCAATGGCAGAGCTTATGAGAAATCCACATGTGATGGAGAAAGTACAGTTAGAAATAAGAGGAATTTTGAAGGAAAAGACAAGTCATGTGGAAGAGAATGATGTGGAGGCCCTAAAATACCTAAAATCAGTGATCAAAGAAACTCTAAGGCTTCATCCTGCATTCCCAATGATCCCAAGACAATGTCGGGCTGATGGATGCAAAGTGCTAGGATATACAATTCCCAACAAAACTAAGTTGATGATCAATGTCTGGGCAATAGGGAGAGATCCAAATCACTGGAAAGATCCAGAAAGCTTTCGACCCGAAAGATTCGAAAATAGTTCTCTAAATTTCCAGGGAAATCATTTTGAATACATTCCATTCGGATCGGGGAGGAGAAATTGCCCAGGAATAAATTTTGGATTGGCAAATGTTGAGCTTCCATTAGCTCAACTTCTTTACCACTTTGATTGGAAATTGCCGAATGGAATGAATCCTGATGACGTAGACATGACTGGGAATGAAGGAATTACAGTGGGACTAAAGAACCCTCTTTTTCTCATACCCACACCTTATAATCCTTCCAACTGAGAATCTATGAATCTTAAGCTCACAACTTTGGATTTTATGGTAGCTAACTATATATATATCCTTAAGTTTGTGTTTGTATGTTTTAAAGAATAAGTGATTCACACCTTTTATCCTTTATTGGTGTGACTATGAAGTAGGGTTATAATTGAATCGAAATCACTGTACTCGATTCATTATTTATGAAACTATTCGAATATTGGTATTAAATCGTATTAAAAAATATTGAATAATAAATAAAATTCATATTTGGTTCGATACTAATATTGATATAATTATTCGATACTATTCAAGCATCCGATTTGATTTTTTCAAAATTTACTCTACACAATATTATTTGTTTCGATTCAAGAATATTCGATCAGATTTGTAATTATTCGCCCCGATTCGAAATTATATATTCTAATTTTAAACTATTCGATTCAAGTTTTTATAAGAAAATTTGTAAACTTATAATATTTTAAATTTACACAGCAATAAAAATTTACACATTTCTTGAAAAAAATTCAAATTTTACCTCTTTATTTTGAAAATTTTAGCAGAAAAATGTTTCAATTTTCGGACAATAAAAGCTAAAAATTTACACATATTTTTGCAGTAAAATTACATGATTTTCGTACAATAAAAACTAAAAATTAATTCGATAAAAATACAACAAAAATAAAGAGATGGAGAAAGGGAGAGAGGTATTACCTTGAAGTGGCAGCGGCGACGGAAGCTGCGAGGGTTTTTGCATGCGAAATTGTGTTCGCGGAATGGGGCTACTTTGTTTTGAGAAAAATATTTTTTTAGAACGGTGATTATAGGTTAGTTCTAATTTAATGATAATATATTTTCGGACTTGAAAAATTAGGACAATATATTTTCGGACTTGAAAAAGTAGGACAATATATTTTCGGGCATGGAAAGTAGGATAATAGCTTTGAAAAGTTGTAAATTTAGGTCAAATTGAGCCCGAATATAAACTCAATTCGGGCTCAATTTTAAGCAATTAATTTATAACATTTTTCCCTATGATAACCTTTGTAATCACCTATAATCACATTTGTAATCTTTTTCACAATTTAATAACACGAGTACATGTAA
>JAPKLY010005838.1:0-12096 GCA_026898435.1 Prunella vulgaris | reverse complement strand
CTTTGAATTAATGTTCTTGGGGAGGGAGAATAGAGAGTTTAGAGAGATAAATATTGCAAGAGTAGTAGTATTGATTTTCAGAATTTGTGTGCATTCTTTTTTGAATAGTACAAGAGAGGTCTTATTTATAGGTGTGTGTGTGTGAGACGGCACCTTACGAGCCTATATGGCTTCCGGTGTTGACGAGGGTCCGTAACCCTCGTCCTGGTCCCTTACACTGCTACCTATGTTGTGCCTCGTCCTACTACTATGCCTTAGACTAGATGGGCCTCATTAAAAACCTCGCCGTAAACCACCCTTGTGGATAAACCGGACGGAGGGAAAAAAAGTACAACCATCAGGATCTAGTAGGTTAACAGGCGAGCTCATGGGCGAGCTCGGAGATGAGCTTCAGTGGCTCGGCGAGCTCCAGGGCGAGCTTCAATGACTAGCATGGCTTACGAATGCTACATGGTGGTGGAACTCGGTGAGGCCCACAGGGGGACATGGGGCGAGCTCCAGGCGAGCTCCGGCAATGACAGAGGTTAGCTCTTTTGGGCGAGCTACGTAGCTAAGTCGTCTCTGCATGGGCGAGCTCCACACTTCAATGGATCTGGATGGGCCCTGGCGACCTGCTAAGCCTTGCGTAATTGCCCCATGTCGACAGTGTTAGTTCGCCATATCAACATTTGCCCCCCCAGCTCGCATGCATTATGACCTTGTCAAACGTGCAAGCGAGCTGGAAAACTTAAAACTCGGCGAACTACCAATGCGTGATGATTGGTTGACAGGCGAGCTCGATCCAAGCGGTTGCTTCTGGCAGACGTGATGCGGGAATCCAGGGGTCACGCACGCCTTTTGAGACCTCGGTTCCCGCCTACAATAATGTCATCTTTTAAATTTTTTGCAGATAGGCCCTTGTGTTTCGTGAATATTGTACCTCGCCCCGACGTCTATAAATAGGGTGAGGTAGATTCATTTCTTCACTTTCTGCATTTCGAATTCCAGAGCTTTCTCGGCGACCGATTTTTTCTCGTGTTCGATGGATTTTCGAAGGTTCTCCAAGGTAGGATTCGATTTCTTTTTCCTTTTCTTCCCTCTTTCGCTTGATTTTTCTGTTGTTTCTTCGGGATTACGGGATTTTTGGACCGTGGATTGTACCGAGGAACTCTTACATTTCCCTGACTCTTGGATTACTGGACTTTGAGACCTTTGAACTCTACTGAGACCATGTCGATGCGCTCTTCGAGTAGAACTCTGTCGGACCGGAATCCTGATAAACTGCCCATAATTGAGGATGAGCCACCTCGGGTTTCGTATGTTGAGATTGGCTCCAGCTCTGAGGCGACCTCGGTAGCTCGCCGAGTCTCCGGCGAGCTGCACAGCGAGCTGCCCAGCGAAATCCGTCCCAATGCGGAGGAAGGAGCCTCCAGTTCTATATACCGCGAGGTATGGGAGGAAGGCGTTGAGGTCGCCCAAGAGGAAAGAGTTGCCAGCGGCAACGAGGGACCCGAGGAGGTTGATGAGGGTAACGCCGAGGTCGGCGAGGAGGGTGGCGATCTGGAGGAAGTTACACTTGAATGGTTCCGTCGTATTGGCTTCCCAGAACTCCAGCTGGTAGAGTACCAGGTCCCCACCCAGGTGGTTCACCCGTTCGACTGGAATGAGTATATTGCAGAGTACCCGGCGAGCTTCCCTTGTCCAAATCGGGTACCTCGCGCTGACCCCGCCGACCTGGAAGAAGTTGCCCCTTCTGAGTATAAGGCTGGCGAGGTGGAGAGCCTTATCGATGAATGCGACCTGCCTATTATACGCAGGGAGTATCGCATCCCACTGGATATTTTTATGTATGCCCCGATGAAGGATGAGTGGGCCGACGCACCTCCCGAGGGGATGACTGCCTTGAACGTAGATGTCCTGAGGGCCGGACTTACTTTGCCGCTACACCCGATCCTCGGTCAATACCTTGCTGACAATAATCTGGCCATCACCCAGCTCACTCCAAATGCATGGAGCAACCTCCTCGCCGCCCTGTCTATTTTTGGGTTGGAGGGTTATGAGAACGCGACAACCTCGGCGGACCTGGGTGAGCTCTTCGCCGTGACCAAGCGGGCGCAGGACGGCGCGGGGTATTATTACTTGAAAGCTCGTCCAGGGGAGAAATTTCTTGGGGAACTGCCCAATAAAGTCTGTGAATGGAAGAGACAGTTTTTCTTCATCGGTGGAGATTGGCGAGCCTCCAACACGTATCACGGACGGGGTGACCGTATTCCCACCCCAGGGGAATATGGAGAAGCCAGCAGTAGGTCGCTTATTTCGGTGTGCGTGGGTTGAATTAGATATACTAATTCTAATTTCCTTTCCTTTTGCAGTTTCGAAGCGACACAAATCCAGCCGGGGCAGGCCTAAAGTGTCGGAGCAGTTCGACGTGGTGCGCGCCATTTGCTGTTTGAGAAGCGAGAAGGACAGACAGGTCACCCATCTGTGCGCGCACCATTGCCTGCGGCTCGCCGGGCTCCTCACACTACCGCACCACCTTGACATCCAAGGTCCCGAGCTCCCAGGTCTAACTCTTTGCAGCTCGCCTATGGGGGGTAGCTTGTCCATCATGCTGACATTTGTATTTTTTGTGCAGGTGGTAGCTTTGTTGCCATCCCAATCGCCGAGGTCCCCGAGGCCTATCAACTCGTGAAAGAGCGATTTGAGATGGGCCCACCTCGCCCCAACAGACTCGCCCCGCCGTTTGTGCTCGCGCTGGAGACGAGCAAGAAGGCGGAGCTCGCCTCCAAAAGGGGCGAGGCAGGTGGGTCGGGAGCTCCGAAGGAGAAAGCTAAGGCTCCTGAAAAGTCCAAGGCATCGGAGGTCGCCCGAGCCGGGCGAGGTGGAGGACGAGCTGCTGCCCCCTCCGAGCGAGGTCGAGGAAAGAGGGGGACCCAAGGTGGTGGTGGGTCCCGAGCTGGCGAGGATGATCCCCCTGCTCGCAAAAGAACGAGATTCACCGGCCTGGTTGACGAAGAGTCTGACCGGGCCGAGAGGACCTCGGCGAGGTCGGGGCAGGGGGGTTCCGCTCAATCTGCCGCCCCGCTGGCGGCCACGCCCATCCGGAGCTCGCCCCCTTCGCCGTCTCCGTTCGGGGTTCAAACTACCGATGACACCCTGCTGGGTTGGGACCCCGATCGAATTCAGTAAGTAGTTCGCCCAACTGACCTTCTTTGCCCATCACTATTTTATTTTTCTAACATTTTCCATCTGTTTTGATTCCGCAGTTATGCCCCCATTGCCTTCCCGAACCGCCACGAGGCCTTGCATGCTTTTGAGCGATCTCGCTCTCTCACATCGATGCGGAATCTTCCTCCGGGCATAGCCCGGAATGCTGTGAGTGAGATGCCTAGGCACTGGACGACCCCACTGGTGGCGGGTGTCAATGGCCAGGATCTGAGAGAGAATCTTCTTCTCTCGACCCACTATGCGAGCAGGGTGGTGCTCGCCAACCAAAAGGCCCTTGAGCAGATCGACGAGCTGGAGGCAGGGCGCTCTGACAGGAACAAGCGAATGCTGGCATTGGCGGACTCAGCCGACAAGGCGAAAAAACAGGCGCAGCTCACCGAGGAGAGGGCCGAGGCCTCGTTGGCTGCCGAGCAGAGTGCCCTTGAACAGCTTGACGCCGTCCAATGCCGGCTCGCCCGGCTTGAACAGGAGACGGAGGCGAGAATAAAAGCCAAGGAAGAGGAGTTCGCCGCCCAGCTCGCCCAAGAGGTCGGCAGCCACGGAATCACGAAGAAAGACCTCGCACTGCAGCGGGGTCTAGTGAAGAGCTCAAACGCCGACTGCGAGAGGCTGAGGGGCGAGTTGGAAGCGAAAGCTAATGAGATCGCCGAGCTGCGTAATGCTGCCTTCTCCTCGCCGGACCTGGCGGCCGTGAAGGCTGAGGCCTTTGACAAAGGATGCGTCCAATGTTACGCTGAAGTTTTACGGTCTCTCTGGTGGGCGCGGGCTCACAAGGATGATGAGGTGGAGGCAGTGGTGGGCGATTTCAAGGCCTGCTTGGACCGGGTTCCCTTTCCTGATGGCGCCGAGCTAGATATCGGCGACCTACCTGAGCTCGGCATACCCCTCGACTTTGTGTCGGACCGCTTTAGAATTATCAAAACAGTCGAGGTGCCGGAGTTGGACATTGCTGAGGGGGAGGTCGCCGGCGGGGAGGAGCACGTCCCTCTCACTATCGAGCAACTGCAGGAGGCCTGTGGGGATGCCGTGCTAAACTTGGGCGAGTTCGACGCCAGCGCACTGACTGGTAATATCACTTCAAAGGCCGAACTCGCCCTTCCCAGTGCCCAGGTCGCTCCCGTTCCCGCTGAGGTTGCCGCTGCCCCGATTGAGGTCGCCACCGCTCCTGCTGACACCCCCGGGACTTAGGCTTTTTCCTGCTTTCCTAGATTAGCTTTTATTTTCCAAGTTGTAGCAGGTCGTCTGGTTGTGGAGCTCGCCCAGAAGGAGCTCCATTTTTGTAGTCTTTACTTTTTGTCCAAGTAGATTTAGCTCGCCGGGCACGTGCAGCTCGCCCAGAAGGAGCTTTTTGTAATTCAAAGATGGCCAGCTGGTCGGCCTTTGTGGCCAGCACCACTACTCATACTTAGGATTTTTTCAAGTATATTTTTGGCTTGAAAATTTCTTAAGTATCCTTTTGAATATAAGTCGAGCATTTTTTTTCCAACTCTTTTTATTTATGTTTTTTGCGCTTTTACGTTATAATTTCTTAAAATAGCTCGTTCTTGTTTATTTTTCTGGTACATAATTGTTCGTCTTATTCTACTTTGAGAAGCGAATCGTTCGTTTTACGTCACTTACGACTACGAATTGTACCTCTGTTTTGAGAGTGCGTATTCTTCGTCTTACGCCACTTAAGGCCGCGAATCGTCCGTCTTAGACCACTTAGGGCAGCGAACTGCACTTCGATTAATTCACGTTGGGCCATTGGGTTTCATGAACCTTGCCTTAGACGTTTTTGTCTTTTTCGCGAATTTTTCTAACTTGTGGCAGTAGGTGCTTAGCAACACTTTAAGAAGGGTACCTTCGCGACCTTGGGCACTTTGGCCTTTGCCTTCGAGCTATTCAATTACAACGCTTGGGACCTTGGTCCTTGCGCACCGCAGATTTTTTAGCACATGGGCGAGCTGGGTTTGGCGAGCTGGGCCTGGTGTAGTGGGCGACCTGGCGCAGCTCGTCTGGTTGGAGAGCTGCACAGGTCTAAACACTTGGGAATTTTTCTGAATTTTCTGAATTTCTCTGACTTTTTATAGCTACGTAATTTACATCGGTTGCCATCTACATTTTTGATGGCAACCTCCGACTAGTCTATTACAGAATTCTAGTCTATTGGTAGAACTTTTTTAGATGTGCCGAGCTCCAGGTGTATGACGAAGCTTTGCCTTCTGCGTCTTCTAGATCATAGGTATCGTTCGGCCAGGCTGCAGTGACCCGGAATGGTCCTTCCCAATTTGAACCAAATACACCTGGTGGGGCCATCAATTTCTTTTTCAACACCAGGTCCCCGACCTTGAACTTTCGGTCTCGGACCTGAGAGTTGTAATATTTTTCCGCTCTGCGCTTGTAGGTGGCATTTTTCATTTCTGATGAAGCTCTGGTCTCTTCGATCAGATCTTTTTCTACTGCCAAGGCTTCATCATTCTTTTCTTCATCATATCCCACCACCTTCCAAGTCTTGTTCTGGACTTCTACCGGGACTACGGCTTCAGTCCCGAAGGCTAGGGCGAATGGGGTCTCTCCGGTACTGGCCCTATAGGAAGTTCTGTAAGACCATAGGACCTCCGGGAGTTCATCCGCCCAGCTTCCTTTCTTTTCCTCGAGGCGGAGCTTTAATATGTGTTTCAAGATCTTGTTTACCACCTCGACTTGGCCGTTCGACTGGGGGTGGTACGGAGTTGAGTAGTGTTTCTTGATGTTCCATGAACTGCAGAAGTCCCTCAACTTCTGTCCGTCGAACTGCCTTCCGTTATCAGTGATGACCGACTACGGGAGTCCAAACCTGCAGATCAGGTTTTTCCAAATGAAGCCGATCATCCTTTCTTGGGTTATGGTTGTGAGAGCTTCGGCCTCAGCCCACTTAGTGTAGTAGTCTACTGCTACGACAACAAACTTTACACCGCCTCTACCAGGTGGAAATGGGCCGATCAAGTCGATTCCCCATTTCGCAAAAGACCATGGGCTGAACACCGACTTCAGCTGGTTGGCTGGGGAGTGGATGTTAGGTGCGAAAAGTTGGCACTTTCGGCACCTTCGAGCGAAGCTGATGGCATCTTTGCGAAGGGTGGGCCAGTAGTAGCCCTGCCTGATCGTCTTGTATGCCAATGCTTGCCCCCCAGCGTGACTCCCACAAATCCCTTCGTGAATTTCTTCTAACACTTCGGACCCCTGCTTCCTAGTTAGGCATTTGAGTAGGGGTAGAGAGAATCCACGTTTATAGAGTTGGCCATCCAGCAGTGTATATCTGGCAGCTTGCTTTACTAGCCGGCTAGCTTCCCAGGTGTCCACGGGTGTTGTTTCGTTTGTTAGGTATTTTTGGATTGGAGTGCACCAATCTTCACCACCTTCACTATCCTCTTGCCCCCCACTCGACGTCTGATTTATCTTGTAATCGGACGTCGATGGGTTTTTCAGCGTGGTGATCACAACCTCCGTGAATTCGGCTTCGCCGTTGCTAGTAGCTAGCCGGGCTAGAGCACCTGCCTGTGTGTTTTCTAGCCGCGGTATTTGATTGATGTAAACCTGTGTAAACATCGAGATCAGATGCGCGGCTATCTTCTGGTAGGTCATCATCTGCTGGTCTTTTGCTTCAAATTCCCCCCGGACTTGGGATATTATTAGCTGGGAATCTCCGAAAACTTGAAGATTGGTTGCCCCCACAGCTAATGATAGCCTAAGTCCTGCTATCAACGCTTCATACTCCGCTTCATTGTTGGTTGCTCGAAAGTCGAACCGAATTGCGGAGGTGAAGACTTGTCTATCGGGGCTGATCAGGACCACGCCGGCGCCTGCTGCCATGCTAGTTGATGATCCGTCCACGTAGAGATGCCACGGAGCTATACGCCCCCTCGTCGGATCTTGTGGGAAAGTTAGCTCGACGATGAAGTCGGCCAGTGCTTGTCCCTTGATCGCTGTTCGGGGTGCGTAGGTTATACCGTATTGGCTGATCTCCAGTGACCATTTCAGCAGGCGTCCGGCAGTGTCTGGGCGCTGTAGTATTTGACGCAGTGGGAACAGTGTCAGCACCTCTACTGGATGGTCAAAGAAGTAAGGCCTCAATTTTCTAACACTCATCACCAGTGCTTAAGCCAGCTTCTCTGTTGGGGTGTACCGCAGCTCAGCTTCATGTAAGACTTGGCTCACGTAGTACACTGGGAGGTGTGTTTTCGCCTCTTCTCGGACCAGGACGGAGCTGATGGCCACCTCCGACGCGGCTAGGTACAGATACAGCTTCTCTCCAGGTATTGGCTTTGACAGAACCTGTGTATCTGCCAGGTATGTTTTGATATCTTCTAAGGCTCGTTGGCATTCATTTGTCCAGACGAAGTGGTTTTTAAGGTGGAGCTTGTTGGCCTTGGCCGCCTCTTTGTACCTCCGTGTGTTTGCTTTAATTGCCTCGAAAAATGGACGATTTCTGTCGCCGGACCTGGAGATGAATCTGTTCAGGGCTGCCATGCACCCAGTTAGTCTTTGTATTTTTTGGATGGAGTCGGGTATCCCCATCTCGATTATGCATTGAACCTGTGTCGGGTTGACCTCAATTCCCCGCTGGCTAACTAGGTGTCCCAGGAACTTCCCAGAGTGTACGCCGAAGCTGGTCTTTTTGGGGTTCAACTTCTTGTTGTAGTGCCGCAGTATGTCGAAGGTCTGTTTCAGGTGGTCCAGGTGGTCCTCCTTTCTCAAACTCTTGACAACTATGTCGTCCACGTACACCTCCATGGATTCGTCGATGTGTTGGTCGAACATCTTATTCACCAATCTCTGGTACGTAGCTCCGGCGTTGATGAGTCCGAACGGCATCCTTTCCCAACAGTACATGTTCTTGTTGGTGTAGAACGCCGCGTGTTCCTGGTCTTCCGGGTGTAGAGCTATCTGATGATAGCCTGCAAAAGCATCCATGAATGTCATCATCTCATGGCCTGCAGTGCTGTCTACCAGCTGGTCAATGTGAGGTAGTGGGAAGTTGTCCTTCGGGCATGCTTTGTTCAGGTCCGTGAAGTCAATGCAGAGTCTCCACGTCCCGTTGTGTTTCTTCACCAGGACGGGGTTCGCAACCCACTGCGGACACAAAGCCTCCTTGATGAGCTTGTTGTCTAACAACTTCTCCACCTCAACTGTTAGAGCTGCGTACTTGTCTGGTCCATACTTTCTTCGCTTTTGGCGTACGGGTCTCCTCGTCGGATCTATGTTAAGTCTGTGGCAAGCATGTTCCAACGGGATCCCCGTCATGTCTTCGTGGGACCAGGCAAATATGTCCAGGTTGGACATCAAGAACAGCTCCATCCTCGATCGGTACGGTTCAGGTAACTCAGAACCGATGAAATGTTCTAAGTCCCTTTCCGGGTCCACCGAGAGTGCCGTCAATTCCTCCATGGGGGTTGCTTTTCTCTTCTGACATTTCCACCTCGGGTCGTTGATGAACTCGTCCCACTCCCCTTGTGACATCTGCACAGGCTCGTGGCCTATGCGCGGCTTGAGGTCATCGGGTTGGCTTTCAGCTTGGGTGAGCTTGTCGGTTGTGAACACCTCCGGTGGTCCGTCAGCTTGGGACGGTGCGGTGAGTTGGGGAGTTGGGTCAACGTCCATGGGTGTTGGTTCTTGACCTCCCGCAGGTCGTCCACCTTGAGCCTGCGCAGTAACCGACCCCTGCGCAGGTCTCAACACTTGGGTTTCTTCTACGCCCTCCATTGATGTCGGTTGTGTGTCTCGCACAGGTCCACCGCCTTGGTTGATTTCTGCCAGATCGCCTACCTCCATCATCTCAGTTTCGACCGAGATGACGTCTAGGATGTTTGGCTCGTCTGCAGGGATCTGTACGTCCTCTTCGAGGATGTGGACTTGTGTAATGGACTTCCTGACCCGGCCATCTTTGATTTGGAGTAAACACTCTCGGGCCTTTTTTTGGTCACCTTTTATAGTTCCGGCACCCTTTGGAGTCGGGAATTTCAAACAGTAGTAGTAGGTCGAACACGCCGCTTTGAATTCATTAATAAAAGGGCGGCCAAGGAACCCGTTGTAGGAGGACTGCTGGTCGACAATAAGGAAATCTATGAGCCTAGTCAGTCTCCTTTCGGGGTCCTCAGCCGATATAAGTTGGACGCTCAACCTAACACTACCTAGGGGGACGGTTACAGCCTCTCCTAACCCCACTATCCTAGCATTGCTAGGTTCCAGGTACGACTCAAAATCACCTAAGGCATCCAAGGTAGATTTGAAGAGAATGTTGGTGAATGCGCCGGTGTCCACAAGTAGCCTGTGAACTCGGACGTTCATGATGTCGGCGATTATCACCAACGAGTCGTTGTGGGGCATCAGTACCCCCTCCAGGTCCGCTGAAGAAAATGTCAGCTCGTCAGCGAGCTGTGAGACGGACCTGGGGCCGGAGCTGCCTTCCTGGACTTGATTTATGGCCCAGATTTCGGCCTTTCTCTTTCTCCTGGATATGGAGAATCCCCCGTCCTGGAGACCTCCTGCAGCTCCGATTTCTTCCTCAAGAACCAAGAGTTCCCGAGTCGGCTCCATATTTTGCTGAGGTTGGGGAGGTGCCCTCCGTCTGTGATGGGGACCAGGTTGGTCTGCTTCCTCCTCTTCGTCATCGGAGGTAGCCCTCCTCTCGAACCTCGATCTCTTAGCTGGGGCCTTCTTCACAAACTCGGCCAATTTCCCCTCCTCGTAAAATTTCCAGAGTTGCTTGAGGAGGTCTCTGCACTCGCTGGTGAAGTGGCCGATGGCCTGATGGTAGGCACAGAACTTGCTGGGGTTGAGCTTCGTGCTGTCCTGGCGGATCCGCCTTGGCTCCTCCAGCATGGCCTTGCCTTGGACGGCAGTAAAGACATGGTCGACGGAGACAGTGAGGACCTGGTTGAGCTTTTCCTTGAGCTCGTCTCCCTCGCCAAAGGCCTTTAAGTTCCGGGGAGCTTTGTAGGTGCCCCCGGACTTCTTCCAGTAGGGCTTCTTTTCCTCGTGGGCACCAACTTCTTTAAGTAGTGCCACCTGCATAGCCACAAACACCCCCGCCTTGTGGCGGAATTCGCTATAAGTGTTGGGACATGCGAGGTGCATTTCCTTCCAGAGGTCGGTGCCCCTCCTGAGTCCGGTCATCGCTGCGACGACCTTGGTATCTTCGCTTACCGGCTCGCCTTCCAGCAGAATTTTGTCGAACCTTTCCAGGTACTGCTGGTCGGTCTCACCCTCGCCTTGATGGATGTTGGCGAGCCGGTGCTTCTGGGTGAGGTAGGACCCGAACCCAGAGAAGTGGGCCAAGAACTCCCGTGAGAGTTGGCCAAATGAGCAGATTGACCCCGGGGCGAGTGAAGAGAACCAGCGGTGAGCTCGGTCCCCTAGGGTCAACGGAAAGTTCCGGCACTGGGTGGGGTCGGTGGCGCCGACTGAAATTATGAAATCCGCGTACTTGGCCAGGTGGACTTTTGGGTCTGACTCACCTTCGTATGCGGACATCACCGGGAATTGAATTTTCTTCTGGACCGGTGCGCGGAGGATGGCAGGTGCCAATGGAGAGGTGGGGAGAGTCGTGGCGTCAGGTCCGCCAGACTTGGCTGCTACCTGTGCTTGTAGCATTTCAACGGCCTTTTTCAGTGAGGCCAGCTCGTCATCTCGGGTCACCTCCGGCGGAGGGTGCTCAAAGGTCGTGCGTCTCGCGGACGCACGTCCCTGAGGTGCCTCACTCTGGGGTGACCTCTCAGTGGCAGGCTGGAACTGGCGTCCACCGTGGGGGCCTAACCGGTCAGCGGCGGGCCTCCTCAGCCTTTCGTGGGCTGATCTGCGTGGCTGTTGGTCGGAGTCCCCATGGGACGCGGCTGGGGCCGCCGTACGCTCATTCTCCTCGTATCTCGGGCCCAGGTGGCCTTGGAGGACTTCCCTCCTTTGAGATTGGTGGGTGCCAGACGCCCCGGTGTAGGCCGACTCCCTTCCAGTGTAAGGAGCGGGACCCTCCTCCCCCATCTTGGCTTTACCTGTTCTCTCCCTGCGCTGGCGAGCTTGTGTCGAGCTCGCCTCCTGCTCGGTGGGGAGTACGCTGTAGTCTCCCTTGGTTTGGGTGCCCTGGGTGGGCCTGGTCTGCTCCCTGGTTTCGGCGGCTGGAGCTCGCCTAGGTACTAGGGCGAGCTCGTCCTGCTGTCGCTGCTGCAACCTTTGTAGGGTCGCGATGGTGCGTTGGAGCTCGTCAGGATTGCTGACCAGGTCCCTCAGAGCGGGGGCTAAGTCTTCCTGGGTCGCCGCAGTTCGCTGAGGTCGCGGAGCTGCGGTGCTCTTCTGGGGAGGCGGTTGTGATGTCTCCACCACCTGGTGTGAGGTCTCCACCTCGGCCTGGTTTTGATTGCCCCCTCTAGACCTTCCCGCAGCTGCGGAGGTCTGTCCCTTGGCGGCTCGAGTGTTAGCCATTTTTGGGTTTCGGAGGGGGTAACTCGCTGAAGGGCGTCGAAGTGGAGGGAGGTCGCCGGGGTGATGGAGGTCGCCTGAATGGTTATCGTCCAGCTTAGGCGGAGCTGTGCAGTTTTCGTCTAGCCTCGCGTGTGACGAATTATCCGAAGTTCGGTTTATTCGTGTGCACGCGCGCGTTTGAAAACTTGTTCAGGACCGATTTTGTGAAATTCAAAAATTCAGGTTCTTGTCCTGAAATCTGGGTTCTTCGTCCAAGGGATGAAGATGTATGTGTATCTTTAAGTGTTCTTGAGTTTTACCAAGAACACCTTCAAATCTTCAAACCTTCAACTAAACCCTAACTTTTTGTTCTTGAAATTTTTCCCTTTAATTTTTTAGATTCGTTCGACCCTCCCTCTAGCGCCAAATTGTTGATAGAATTTTCTAATCTATGTTTGTTTATGTGGCTTTACA
>JAPKLY010005837.1:0-12100 GCA_026898435.1 Prunella vulgaris | reverse complement strand
GGCAACATCACTACGTTGCCCCATCTCTCTCCTCAAGATTGCCAAGCTACTGGTGGCGAGGTCGCCCCTGAGGTCGCCAACCTCGAGATCCCTGCCGACGTTTCCGCCACTCCGACTCCCGAAGCCCCCGCAGCTCCAGACTCTTAGCTTTTTCTTCATTTTTCTTAGTATAACTTTTTATTTTTGTCAAGTCATAGTAGCTCGCCGGGCCATATATAGCTCGCCCAGAAGGAGATTGTTTTGCACTTCAAAGATGGTCAGCTAGTCGACCTTTGTGACTAGCACCACTTCTTATACTTGAGAATTTTTCAAGTATCTTTTTACTTGAAAGGTTCTCAAGTATTTTTTATTGAAATTCAATCTTCTTGCTTCAACATGTCTATTTGAATTTTACGCATGTTATATCTTTAATTAGCTCGTTTTTATATTTTTGGTACTTTATTGTTCATCTTACTCTACTTTTGAGAAGCGAATCATTAGCTTTACGTCGCTTCGGACTACGAATTCGTACCTTTTATTTGTTAAGTACATATTTTTTGTCTTACACCTCTTAAGGGCCGCGAATTGCTCATCTTAAACAGTTTTAGGTAGCGAGTTTGTACTTTGTTCTTAATTCACTTGGGCAATTGGGTTTCAAGAACCTTGCCTTAGACGTTCGAGTCGTCAATTTGTGAGTTTAACTTAGGGCAGTAGGCGCTTAGTGATCCTTTAAGAAGGACACATTCGCTAACCTTTGGTCACTTCGGCCTTTGCCTTAAGCTTTTAGATAATAACGTTTGGGACCTTGATCCTTGTGTATTACGAAGCTTCGAACAGTTGACATTTCCTGAAATTTTTTGATTTCATACAGTAACGTAATTTACATAGGTTGTTATCAACATCTCTGATGCAAACCTTTAACTAGACTATTACAAATGATGGTTCGCCTTCCTCTACTGCCAACAGTTGGATTGATGACACACCCATGATCTTGGATAGACTCCTCAAGAAAATGTAGCAGTTTCTTTCAGGGGCATATAAGCTTTCTTTTGCGCATTCACTCTGTGACGGACCTTCTTTTCATACTCCAACCCTTCCGCTGCTACTGATAATATTTCTTTAACTGTGCTGCGCTCCATATATATGACGAGGCTTTCCCTTCTATGTCTTCTAGGTCATACGTTCCGTTTGCCCAAGCTGCGGTGACTCTGAAAGGTCCTTCCCAATTGGGTCCAAATACACCGGGTGGAGTTGCCAACTTCTTTCTTAGCACTAACTCCCCAACTTTGAACCTTCGATCATGAACCTGGGAGTTATAGTACTTTTTTGCCCTTTGCTTGTAGGTGGCATTCTTCAGTTCTGACGAAGCTCTGATCTCTTCGAGTAGATCTTTTTCCACTGCTAGGGCTTCGTCATTATTCCTTTCATCGTATCCCACCACCTTCCAAGTCTTGTTCTGAATTTCCACTGGCACCACTGCTTCTGTTCCGAAGGCCAAAGCGAACGGCGTTTCTCCGGTACTTGCTCGGTACGACGTTCTATATGACCATAGAACCTCCGGAAGTTCGTCCGCCCAGCTTCCTTTCTTATCTTCGAGACGCAACTTCAGTACATGCTTCAAAATCTTATTCACTGCTTCAACTTGGCCGTTCGACTGCGGATGGTACGGAGTTGAGTAGTTCTTCTTGATGTTCCATGAACTGCAAAATTCTCTCAACTTCTGACCGTCGAACTGTCTACCATTATCTGTCACAATCGATTACGAAAGTCCAAATCGGCAGATCAAATTCTTCCAAATAAAGCCGATCATTCTTTCCTGCGTCACTGTCGTAAGTGCCTCGGCTTCAGCCCATTTAGTGTAATAATCCACTACTACAGCGAACTTTACACCGCCCCTGCCAGGTGGAAATGGGCCGATCAAGTCGATACCCCATTTTGCAAAAGGCCATGGGCTGAAGACCGACTTAAGTTGAGTAGCTGGGGAGTGGATATTAGGTGCGAAAAGCTGACACTTTCGGCACTTCCGTGCGAAGCTAATGGCATCTTTGCAAAGAGTGGGCCAGTAGTACCCCTGTCTGATTGTTTTATATGCCAAAGCTTGCCCCCCAGCGTGACTTCCGCAAATCCCCTTGTGAATTTCTTCTAACACCTCGAACCCTTGCTTTTTAGATAAGCATTTGAGTAGGGGTAGAGAGAATCCATGTTTGTAGAGTTGGTAGTCCACCAACGTATATCTGGCTGTCTGCTTCACTAGCCGACTAGCTTCCCATGCATCTTCTGGGACTGTCCCGTCTTTCAAATATTTTTGGATCGGAGTGCGTCAATCTTCACTATCTTCCTGCCCCCACTCGAAGTTTGATTTATTTTATAATCAGACGTCGAGGGGTCTTTCAGCTTGGTGATGACAACCTCCGTGACTTCTGCTTCACCGTTGCTGGTAGCT
The DNA here is from genome assembly GCA_026898435.1 of Prunella vulgaris. Classification (NCBI taxonomy): domain Eukaryota; kingdom Viridiplantae; phylum Streptophyta; class Magnoliopsida; order Lamiales; family Lamiaceae; genus Prunella; species Prunella vulgaris. The sequence continues at coordinate 9,678 of JAPKLY010005837.1, read as the reverse complement.
AGTAGGGCTAGAGCGTCAGCTTGTGTGTTTTCCAACCTTGGGATCTGGTTGATGTAAACTTGCGTAAACATCGAAATCAGATGTGCTACTATATTCTGGTACGCCATCATCTAATGATCTTTTGCCTCGTACTCCCCCTAGACTTGGGATATTATTAGCTGGGAATCTCTGAAAATCTAAAGATTGGTTTCCCCCACAGCTAATGATAACCTAAGTCCGGCTATCAATGCTTCGTACTCCACCTCATTTGTTAAGTCACTCAGAAATTAATTTCAGAACGAATCTCGTTAAAGATATGAAGGTATTATAACAAAAACCATGTATTAAATCAACACTCAAATGATTTTCGTGGTTCAATTATAAAATATACATTCACGGATCAAGAACACTCTAACTTCACTATGTGATGAAAAATTTACAAATTACAACACAATTGCCTCGTAATCTAGGAATTCTCCCGATTTGCAGTATGAACCCTGAATTAAAATCTAACTTGCTAACCAAATGGAAAGTTACATCAATTTATACTATTTCACAATGCGATCAAAGCTCGGCATTCAATTTGGTGGTTTCAACATTCAATTGATTCAGTTAATCAGTTTAGGGATTTAAGCATTACAGCTTGTGCGAGCTCCAATTTTGTTATAATGGTTAATTAGTTCAGATTCATAACTTATAGTCCCGGAAGTAAACAGTTCAACAAAAGTCTGATTCACAACTTAAAACTAAACTGGTCTTTAGATCATATGCCTTTGGAATCAGATGACTTAGTCTTGATCAGGCGACATCGTACTTAGGTCAGTACAAGTCAGAAGACTTTAATGTTCATGTCAACTAATTTAGTCAAGCGACCTTCTCTTTAGATAAGTTCCTCAACATCAGCAGTCTTCCTCCAATCCTGATACCTCTCTTTCTGATGAGTACACCCACCAACCAGATGATCTTGTCCATTGAAACTATCTAACACCAATCAGAATTAACTCCAACATCAATGCATTTAACCACTATTATAGAACTAGTTTGATCACTGAGAATACACATATTTTGATTAACTCTTCACACAATTAAAATAAACATAAAAATTGCATGTAAAACCCGACTTATCATTTAGGATTGAGGGAGGCGGGGTGGTGAAGGGAGGCCCTTATAACAGGGTTGGGTTAGATTAGGTTGGGGAGGTGGATGGTGAATCTGCGTCAGGGAATTAATTTGATTTCGTTTTTATTTTAAGTTACAAATTTTAACTTTAGATATTATTTTTGAAAAATATTTCTTTGAATTCTTTTTCTAGTTTATTAAAAAATTAATACTTACAACTAATATAGACACATCATGTATTGAATTGTTACTCGATAAGAAGTTAAGTGTTTCAATAACTAGAAATGACTAGAGGCGCTAAAATATGTACTAATATGCTAAGTAATTTCTTAGTTTGCAGCACATTTTGTCTTTTCAGGGTTTAATGGACTGATTCTATAAGGGTTGGTATTCCTTATGCCGAATTTTTCAATAAAAATAAATTGAATTGAATTACAAATAAAAGTTATAACTCAACTAATAATAAAAGTTATCTCACTCAACAATGAATGGATGTCAAAATCTAGGCTCAAAGACCCTTCATTGAGCTCGATCTTAATGATGAACAATGGAAGATTTACGCTGAAGATCAAGAAATGAAATGCAAAAAGTGTGTAATAACAAATTTTGTGAAAATTAATAAATACTATTAACAAAATATTGTTATACAATGTGATTTTATTCAGATTTAAGGGGTTCTCTCTCTAAACTTGGCCCTCTGATTCTTCTCTTGGAATTGACTTTGAATTGAAAATTTTATTCAAGGACAGCAATGTCTTATTTTCAATCAAACGAAGTCTCTGAAGATATGATGACGAACGTCTCGAATTTGGTGAAGAAAGCTCTTTGGATCTTCAAGTTGATTTGAGTACTGGAAAACACTTGATCGAAGGGATCTTATACCTTGATCTCTGATCGAAGGGTGCTTGTGGCAGAACTTGACGAAAACACTTGAATTTGGCGAAGAACGTTTTGAATCTTCAAGTGCTCCTTCGAAGATAAACGTTTTATCAGAGGAATTAGCTCCTTGTTTATGAATCAAACAATGTTTATGCTTGAACTGGACGAAGGACGGTTGAAAGCGGTGAAGAACGCTTTAAGTCTTCAAGATGTTCTTCGAGAAAAATGTTTGATCAGAGAGATTTAAGCCCGTGATCCTGGATCGAACGTTGTTTCTGCTTGCTTTTGACGAAGAACGCCTCAAATTTGGTGAAGAACACTCTAAATCTTCAAGTATGATTGATGTAGGTTTCATCTTCGCTCGTCGTTCTTCTAGTCGTTTTTGCTCGTTCGTTGTTGTGAATTTGGCATGAACTTAACCTCTATTTATTGGGTGGAAGGTATAATTTTTTCTTCTTTGGCGTGACACATGGCACGATCCTGTCTGTTGATGCTGTATTAATGAGCATAATTAATGAATCAACCAATTTAGTTTGGTTGGTTTATGTCTTCTTCTTTATTTATATTATGTATTTATAATCTCAAATAAATATGGTAAATTAAATATTTATTGTTACATACGAGCAATGGAAAACTCATAATTTTGACGACTTGTATCATGTACAATAAATATTATTTTGATTATTTGTTGGGAAATGTATGTAAGAATATTTTGATTTAATCTCAAAATCCCTAAGTTAAATTATAAAATAGATGTAATATAGTCTATAGAAACAACCTAATTGATACGAGCCTGAAAATTGTTGACAGACTAGTTCAACATGACCACTTGAAGACTGAAGAAGAACTCGTCTGAGGAGATTAACTAGCCCGATGAGCAATTGGTAAATACACCCATCAGAAGAGAAGTCCACCTGCATTCTGCAGAAGCCTAAGTACAACTAAGTTGTGCCCTACTTCTACACAGGGGAGTTGCAATCCCACTGTCAAGAAACTCCCTGAAGCATTAAATGTTACCAAAATATATAATAAGTTTGGTGCAGCACTAAGAGAAAAATTAAATGTAATAGAAGGAATATTCCAAGTCACCTGAAAAAGTGATTGTAGACTTAAAGAGAGTCGTTTGACTGGTCTGAGAACATGTAGACTTAAACCAATGAAAAGCTGCCACCTATGTACGGATCTGATATAAAGCTGACTGGCCTAATAGAACCAAAGTCAGAAGCAACCAACAACCTAGGATGACACAAACTTTAAAGGCGACTGCATTAATTCTAAGCAAGCATTTGATGTGCTATCACTAATTAATGCTTAGGATTTTCTACATGAAGATTTGAAGAACGTTGATTTACCAAAAAAAAAACATGATTTGAAAATCTTCTCTCCAACGGAAAGTTTCCAAATCATGTCTATAAATACAGAGTCTGAAGATGAAGAGAGGTACGGGAAACACTCAAGCTCTCAAGAACTCAAGTACTCAACTTTCAAAGCATACAAGAAAGCACTCGAAAATTCTTTAGTTTCCCAAGTGTTTTCAACTCTTAGAGTTCTACTCGGTATTCTAGGCTCACACTGTAATATCCTTAGAAGTCTACTAAGATAGTCCAAGCCTAAAAACTATTCTTCATTGTAAGGGCTATCTCAAACCAGTGGGAACCCGCTCAAAGCCAAAAGCTGAAGAAGTTCAGGTGGAGAGTCAGCTGAGAATTGTGCTCAGACTGAAATCTGGAGAAAACTAAAACTCAAGACAATCCTAGGGATCAAGCCTAAGTTGTGTTCTTGATAAGTGTACCTTGGCACTATAAATCAAGGAATTCCAAGTGAAAGAATTCTCCTGTTAAATCAGGAAAAATATATGTAGGAGAGTTTAACTCCAAACCACTATAAATAGTCTGGGCCACTTACTGTTTTAATTTTTATTTTTTTTGTTGGGGTGAAAATCTTTTCAAGGGTGTAAAATCTGTTGTGAACCTTAATCCGCTGCCTACAAGCTAATATTAATAGTTATTCAACTCACATGTCATCTTACATTGCAATTGGAAAGGTATTAATCACCAGGCTATCTGAAACTTTAACAAGCTACTTCTAAGTCCCATGTTGAAGTCACACAGGCTACTTGTGTCTGTTACTAAGTCTGATGTATCTGTTATTTGTAAAAAAAATTAAGTACAAGTGTATTCCCCACCCCCCACCCCGGTACACATGTTTGCTTTATTTGGGACCAACACTATTTAATTTGAGAATTAATTTATTTAAATCTTCTAAATTTTGAATAGTAATTTGAGTTAATATTTATTTAATTTATACACGTCTTGTTATTTGAATATGTACAAAAAAAAGTCATAGAATTTGCAGGATTACCACAAGGGTATCAACGGGAAACTGTTGAGTTTCCTCAACCCTGGGGGATTAACAGCGAACGAAAAAGTGATGAAGCCATTATGAAGGAGAGGCTCAAGAGCTTCAACGCGATGTTTGATGAAATCTAGAAGAAGCAGAGCCATCGGGTGATTGCAGAGAAGCAGCTTCAGTCGGAGCTCTGTGTTAAGATATTAAACATAGTGATTCCGACATACAGATCGTTCTATCAAGATCTAAATTAGTTCGATCATATCCAACTACATAAAATTAGAATGGTGTATATGAGACTTTGCATTTAAAAATAAAGAATATTCATGTTTAATTAACTCATTAGTATATCCTTTTGTCCATGGAAAAATGTAATTTTATCAAAGTACATGATTTAAAAAAAAAAAAAAAGAAAAGTGCTGATCCATTGATAAATGCAAAAATTAAAATAATATAATTTTTATTCCCAACTCGATTAGTGTGTCATTTATTGTTATATATAGAAATATATATTGAAGAAAGTGGGTCTAGTGATGCACTAACACCAATTCCGATATACACACATCATTAATCTTTGTTTATTACAACACCATATCATATCAATGGAGTCTAACAAACCCAATTTGAGCATTCTCATGTCTCCATGGCTAGCACATGGACATATATACCCTTACCTCGAACTAGCCAAGCGTCTCTCCACCAAAAACTTCACCATATCCCTCTGCTCCACCCCCATCAACCTTACCTCCATCAAAACGACGACCTCCTACGCCGTTTCAATCAATCTCATCGAACTCCACATCCCGCCGACGCCGGAGCTCCCGCCGGAGTACCACACGACGAAGAACCTCCCGCCTCATCTCGTGCCGAAGCTCATTCACGCCTTTCAGACGGCAAGGCCCAGTTTCGAGGCCATTATCGCCTCTCTGAAGCCGGATCTTTTGATATACGACGCTTTTCAGCCGTGGGCGGTGGCGATGGCGGCCTCCTTGTCCATCCCGGCTGTCCATTTCGCCACCACGGGCGCGGCGGCGTACTCCTTCTACTTCCATCACTACAGAAACGGAGATGGGGCGTTCCCTTACGATGGACTTTATCTTCGGACGCATGAATTGAAGGCTATGCAAGCCGTGGCTCTGGCTCGTGCAAGTACCACTTCTTTTCCTTTTCTTTTCTTTTCTAAAACCTCTTTTCTTTTTTGAGTGCTCCTCTCCAAATAATACAATGCATGAACTCGATTTTACAGTAAATTTAATTTTTTCAATTGCTCAAACAAGAATTTATATTTTTTTTATTATTTTGCACACTATTATATGAATAATAGTCATTAAAATTATACATGTGCAGTGATATAATTTTACGTAAATTCGAATTTAAATAAAAAACTATTCCTTGTCGATATTTATTACACTCTTATATATTTCTGGCGGTGCTATTTAAAACACTTACGTGTCGCTATTTAAAATAGCACAGTTCATCCTTAAAAAAATAATTAAAGCCTCAATATTATTTTTATATTAATTTATTTTCAATCATCTAGGTTCCTCTCCTTTTAACATTAATAATCATAACAATCATTTTGATCATTTTGGTTCCCGAAATACTGTCCTGGTTGTATAAATAATTTCCTACAAACGTTAAAATATAAAAGAGAAAAGAATAAAGATGGGCATTTTTTTTTTTATATTGAAAAGAGGAACAAGTGTGAAAAAAAATATAAAAAATAAATATTTAAAAGCACACTCAAAATAAGTGTTCAAATATTCTAAACATTATACAATTGCCCCTATTTGTAATAAATCTAAAAAAATATTCATCGTTATAACTGCCCCATGGAAAAACTATATGTAAGATCTCACTGAAAAAAAATGCAGGTATCATAGACGGGTACGATAAAAATGACAAATATAGCCACTTCACGCAATCGACTGATGTTATTCTGATTAAGACGTCGAGGGGAATAGAAGGAAAGTACATAGATTACTTATCTGTTTGTTGTAACAAGAAAGTCATTTCTGTTGGTCCTCTGATCGCACCACATACACCATCATTTGATCATTCATACATCATGCAATGGCTAAGCACAAAGAGTCGTTTCTCAACAATTTACATCTCATTCGGGAGTGAGAACTACTTATCCAGTGACCAAATTGAAGCCATGGCTAAAGGGTTAGAGAAATCGAACCTTAATTTCATCTGGGTTTTGAGATTTCCCCTAAGCAAGAAAGTCAGCGTAGAAGAGACTCTGCCAGAGGGGTTTGTTGATGGGATGAGAGAGAAAGATAGAGGATTGATTGTAGAGGGATGGGCGCCGCAGACTGAAATCTTGGCACATTCGAGCATCGGAGCTTTTGTGAGTCATTGTGGAATGAGTTCGACTATCGAGAGTGTTTATTTTGGAGTCCCGATCATCGGGGTGCCGTTGAAACTGGATCAGCCGTTGAATGCTAGATCGATGGTTGAGGCTGGTGTTGCTGTGGAGGTTGTAAAGGATGAGAATGGAGGTTTTAGCAGCGAACAAATTGCAAATGTGGTGAACAAATTATTTGTTGAGAAAACAGGGGAGGAGATGAGGGCTAAAGCTGCAGAGTTGAGTCAGAAAATGAGAAGTGAAGAAGAGTGTGAGATGGAGGAAGTTGCCGAGCAACTCCGGAGAGTTTGTATGGAGCATAAGTTGTACAAGTGATGAAAAAATAGGGTGTCTTGGCAAGACAGTCTCCTACCCTTTTAAATGTACACCTCATTTTGCTTTAAAATGTGATTTAAATATAGGATGCAAGAAAGATATGTAAAATAAAAAATAACAAATAGTACAAGTATTTGTAGTTCAGTTTTGATGTGTTAACTATATCCATGAACAGTAGAGTGAAACTCATATTTTTTGTGATCATAGCAATTAGATAGCACAAAATTATCCGAGGTCAAATACTCCCTCCGTCCCGGGTCTTTTTCTCAAAAGATCTGGGCACGCGGATTAAAAAAAAAGTAGAGTAAGTAAGTGTGAAGTTAATCAATAGAACGTTCCAAAATAAAAAATAAAAAAAAGGAAAAAAGAATTGGGACGGATAGAGTAATTATTAGTATTAAAACTCGAATGTAACCTGCACATATTATATATACAGTGAGATCGTCAACCTGCTTAGCATAGTGTTCAAGTCATTTCAACAAACTTCCACCTTGATTTGAATCCTCTCATAGATCAACATATGTTTCAACTTGTTACTCCGAACAGATTTGGTGAACATATCATCGAGATTATCAACAATCTCAATTTTCATCTTAATCCTTATCTCACTTCTCATAAAATATATGACATCAAGATATTTTGTTTTGTTTCTCATAATATATACTCCCTCTATCCCCCCTATAAGTTGCTCGTTGCTTTTGGGCATACAAATTAAGATAAAAATTAAAAAGTATAAGTGATGTGATGAAAAAAGTGAAAAAGTATAAGTGATGTGATTGAGAAAAGTGAAAAGTAATAGAAATAGTGTAAAAAATATTGAAAATAATAATAAAGAAGTGAATAGTAATTTCCAAAAAGGGTAAAAAAGCAATGAGTAACATATAGTGGAACGAACGAAAATGGCAACATGAGCAACTTATAGTGGAACGGAGGGAGTAGCTAATAAATTGGTTCACAATATTTGCACATAAAAGTAATTTTTATTCTGCACACAATTAATTTGTAATTAGTGTTAATTTTGTGAATCATTTTATAATTTTTCCATAAATTTGAATCATATTTGTCCAATTAAAAAAAATTATCAACACATCATCTGAATACTGAATCAAATAGATAACATCTTGATAGACGCAACTATATATCATCTAGACTCTGATTATAACCAAAATGTGTCGTGTGATTATCAAATTTATTGTACCACTATCTTAAAATTGGGTTATCAAAGTCGAATCTGAGACAAGCGTATTCAATTTAATTACTTCTTCCTTTTCCCGGCGCAATGTTTGGTCACAGAAAAATTGACACACAAATAATTTATCAATATTGATAATAGATTCAGAATTGGGAAGACAAATGTGGGACATAATTAATTTGTGTATGGTGGTAATAAATTCTAAGTTGGGCATTATTATTGTCAGATATGATGTTGATCACAAATTGAAAAATTATAAAATAGTTCATAAAATTAACACTAATTATAAATTGAATCTGTGCAAAAAAAAAATTATATTTTTGTGCAGGAAAAAAAAATATTTTTATGTAAAAATTGTGAACCAATTTATAAAAATAACTACTTTTTAAATTAATATGTAAGTCTAAAATTACTCCTTTATAGTTTTAATATTTACCCCTCTTACAATTTTCATTTTCTCTCGATGCCGGCAACCGCCCTGTGTAAAGGTGAGTCGATTTTAATTTTCTCTTCTTCTTTTTTAAAAAAAATGAATTATTATGGTGTAATTTATGACTTTGAATGAATTTTTGTTGTTACTATTGCAAATGTGATTATAGTGTTATTCTAAATTTCACATTTGTAATTGTAGAACAATATATTCTCGAAATTTGATCGAAAATAATATATATGGTTGTGAACTGATCTTTTCCATGTCTGATATTTTTTTTCCATTATCACCATCCTCATTCGTCATTATCACCCTCAAAATATTCATAGTCCAAGTTGTAAACTAATAAATTGAAAACTTTAAAATCAATAATTGTGCGAAAATAAAAGAATAAACACATAATGTTCAAAAAAATTGAACAAATGTAAAATGCTCAAAACTTATAATTGAACAAACAATAAATGTTCAAAAAATACAAAAAATCTTATATTTGTCTTTCCCTCACTTTATTTAGTATTATGTACTCTAATTAGTATTATTTATCCTAAGGCATTATTTTTTTCTTTTCAAAAAACAATTAAATTAAGAAAAAATTATGGTTACTATTCAAGCCGACGAAATTAGTATTATTATGCGTGAACGTATTGAACAATAAAAAAGTCAAGATTGTAAATATCGGTACCGTACTTCAAATAGGCGCTGAACAACACACCATGGAATTTTCTTCTTCTTTTTTTTTTAAATGTAAAACCAGATTAGATAATATATATTCATTCCTACAATTTGTAAATTACTCAAACAACAAAAATATGCATGAAAATCAACAAATAGACTTAAAAAAAGCACAAACATTATCACATGGATTTAATATGTAACCTAGAATTATAAAAACTCAAGTGTGAAGAATATTAAGGAAACTTACATGTATATCTTAAGAACTATCATCTCCTGTGTTGAAATCATATTCAAAACAATAAAGTTTTGACAATATTTCTTGAAAGATATGCTTTTTCAACACAATTTCATCAAGTTCTCAAAAGGACC
>JAPKLY010005836.1:0-12101 GCA_026898435.1 Prunella vulgaris | reverse complement strand
TTTATTAAATAATTTACTTAAAAACATTATATTTTTCTCCCTTAAAGACTTATTTTGTTAGTTGACTAAAGGTCAACTAATAATTTAACCAACTATGATAGAAAGTGTGTAATTTAGTGACTAATTCTAATGACAAGTAAATTTTGGTGATCTAAACTGAAATAAAAGTAAAGTCTAGTGACCAAAATTGATATTAACCTAAAATCTTCTACTAAAAAGTATTGCAAATTAGTTTATGTATGAACACATTTCACATTATACATATTCAAATTGATTTAATTTCACACCTCTTTACAATAGGCCCGTCCCAAAGAATATGGAGGTCATGTGCTACTTTTTAAAATAAGGCCTCAAATGTAATGATTGAAGTTAAATAATTAGAGAAGATTAAACAATTACCAACATAAATAAATAAAAAATTGGTGGTTAAACACCATGAATTTAATGACTTTTTTGAGAAAAAATTAAATTAAGGAGGAAAGTACAAGATTTTTTACTCAAAAAATTTTCTTGATGTTGTAGTAATTTTTTTATCTGCATTCGCAATAGTATATTTTATAATTATTGAAAAAAAATATTTTTCAATATTTGAAAAATGTAAAGTAAATATTTATAGATAAAATCCCATATCTTAACTGACTAACAAACTTCCTAATTTTTTGTGTTTTGAAATATAAGAATAATTTTATTAAGATTTATCTATATTAACTTTAAACAAAAATCAAAATTGGGTCCCTAAATTTTGGGGGCCCTGTGACATGTCACTGAATGTACATGTTAAAGAACGGTCCTGCTTTACAAGTTCAAATATTTTCTTTCAGTTTATATTTTTAAAAAGCATATATCCTAAATTATGTAAGTTATATATGTATATATATGTGGGTGATTTATATATAGGTTCAAAAAGTCGCTATAATTACAAATAGGTTCAGTGCATAAAAAATGAGCTTCTGTGCAGAAAAAAAATGTGATTCTGTGCAAATATTAAGAACATATTTGTAAATATAGTGATTTTTTAAAATCTATATGTAAATCACCCGTGATTCCATGCACTATATAAGAACAATATTATTGTACGAGAAGATATTTTTAACGACTGTAATTTATGGGAGATGAGAATTGTAATTTTTTTGGGCAGATAAATTAAGAAAAATAACTTTAGAAATTGTGAATTAAGGCCAAATCAATATAAAACTATTCAAATCGAGGTAATTGACCCAATTTGAGCTAAATTTTAGGCCAATTTAACCTGAACTCGGGTTGAATTTGGGTCCGACTTGAGTTGATTTGATCTTAATTCGTCATTTTTAAAAGTTATACTTCCTCCGTCCCAAGATTTATTTCATATGTTGACTTGCACACATATTAAGAAAAAGTGAAGTATGTGAATAATAAGTTAAATAATAAAATATAAAAAATATATTTTATTAACTTTTGTGAGTATGAATTATTTTTTTGGGATGTGAAAAAAATAAAATTGAGACTTCCGTAATTTTTCATTACATCCTAATTTTAATAGCCTTGAAAGTTATAATCTTAATTTTGTCATCCCATAAGTTACGCTCCCTAGCATGAATCCGCTTATATAGGTAGGGATACAAGTGTACCCCCAAATTTAAATTTTTAAAAATATTTTCTGATATAAAAAATTAATATTCTCTCCACATGTGATGATATATCTCTATAACTAATTCAAATTAATTCTTGTATCCCAAATTCAAAATTTGGATCATGACTACAGTGTTTAAAAAAAGTTACCCTACTAGTATAAAAAAATCACCCTACTATAGCATACATTTGTAATTGTGTCCGTATGATCAGAGTTTAAATAACCAATTACACTAAGGCCATGCTTGGTACACCACATAAGGCCATAATACGGATGTTTTTTCACACTTTATCTTGTTTGGTAGGCAATAATAATTTATGCTGACCCGTATCTTATCTCACCGACCTGGTAAAAATTTCCCCAATATTATGCCCTAATGTACTGTTCCCTTCAACAATGTTTATTCCACCATTTTCATCGAATAAATCTATCGGAGTTGTACAGGAATATCTCCCTCACTTTTTTCCCCAAAATTATTTGAATCTACCCTCTTGAGCATTTTTGTGCAGTACTCATTCAACCACGACGACGCTTTTTGCGAATTCAACCAAGTAGACGGGGCCCAATTCAAGGACATTGATGATGGTGGTGAGGTCATCAATCAGAATGCCCATCGTGTTGTCGTCTTTTCTGCGCGTTCCCCTGGCACACCGGGATTCCCTCTGCTGATTTCCAGAGGTTGAATAAGGATGAGAGGGGGAAGGAGGATATAATGTTGGTGAAACTTGCCAAGAGTTAAAAGTGGATTAGGTGTCCCAAGTGCAAAATATATGTCTCCGAGATTGATGGATGCTTGTTCATCAGATGCAGGTTGCTGCTCTTTCTCTCATTTTCTCTATTTCTTCTCTGGTGGTTTTTGGGTTCAACTCTTGCCCTTATGATGTTTCTTCTTGCCCTTATGAGCAGATTTAACAGAAGAGCTCGCCATGAGCACATTCCTTTCCTTAGTGGTAGTAGCTTCAAAAGTTGTAAGCATATTATGCAATTCGGGCATTGTTGCTACAGTCTGATTCATATTATAGTTCACCATGAAGCTAGAAAATGAATCTGGTAGTAACTGAAGAATGGCATTAACAAATTCATCGTCCCCTAGTTTAATGTCTACGGACACCAGTTTCTCGATTAGCCCTATCATCTTCAGTACATGAGGTGAAACCTTTCCCCCTTCAGGCATTCGACAGATCTCTCATGACCTCATATGTCTCTGAGAGAGATTCTGAGTCAAAGAGATCCTTTAGGTGTTTCAGCATTTCATAGGGATCCATTTTCTCATGTTGCCTTTGAAGCTCTGGGTTCATCCCAAGCAGCATAATACATTGCGCCTGTTTTGTATCTTCTTGATGCTCCATCTGGGCTGCAACGTCGAACGTTACAGCCCCAGAAGAACCGACGTCTGGGTTTTAGGGATTGGCGTGTCCAACACGTACTCAATCTTTTCTTGTCTCAGCACCAAACGCATGTTGCATTGCCAATCCAGAAAGTTTGGCCCAGCCAATTTGTTTGTTTCCAGAACAAATCTCAATGACAGATTATTCATTTCAACCTAGAGAAATAAAGAAATAAAATGGACGGGAATTAAAACACATAATTCCTATGATCGATATTCAGCAATCAAAATAAACATGGCCTTTAATTTATTTTGTCTCCATTATTTTCACATACTCAACGACCTCATCGGAAGAGTACGAATTTATATATAATATAAATCATAATGGACTAGGATCCACGTTCCTACAACCACCACACGTGCTTGGGCTGATTACTGCGATAGTATAACTGGTAGGTGTCAAAACTAATTGTAATATCTACAATTCCTAGTTTATCGAACCTAGTCCGATTGACATCCCCTCATTGTTCCCCTGCTTGAGCCAGTGGAACAAATTAGGTGGTTAACAACCATCATACAGTGACATTCGGGTCCCAATAAAAGTTCCGATAGATGTAATTCCGAGCAAAAGACTTGGGTCTTAAATACTCTAAGAATGAAATCCCCAGTTTAACTTTTAATTATTATGGAAGATGTCATGCATTCTAAATGATAACCATAATTAATTTGAGGAACATTTTAAGGCGAGGTATTTAATTGCTTAAACAAGATCCAATCAGTACATACTCATTCAAAAAGAGCAAATGTTGGGCGTCGTCTACCCAAACATAAATCACGGTCTAACAAATATTGGGTGCCGCCTACCCAGACAATATAGCGGACTATAACTATTAATATAAATAACAATTCACATAATAGTTATGCAAGTAAAGCATTTAATCAAATTATCATGCTTTATTATAAATAAATAATATGATAAAATCATTTAATTATCACATAGCACATAAATCAAAAAAATGTGCGAACAATAATGAATGTTCGTAGATAAATATTGTCAATTTTAAAATTACCAACAAGTTCTAAACTTTTGGTTTAATTTCTAAAAATTTCCAAAATTATTTGCCCAATATAAATATTTTTTATCAAAATATCACAAATTTTATTTGCCAAACAACCCCTTAATGAAAAAAATTAAAATTTTACAATTTAAAATGGTCAAACAAGCCTTTACTCTTTATAAAATTAAAATTGATCAGGGGGCTTATTTGCAATTTATATAAGGTTTGCAAGGAGTGGCCTAGGTTAAGAATTTGATTCTTAACTCAGGCCCATAGGTTACATTTGTCACACAGGTTCACAGGAGGGCATCCCTCCCAGCACCGCCCAGAAATCGAGTTGCAGCCGCCGTGACTCGAATTAGTGGTCGCCTGCGGGAATCGGACTCAGGCCGTGTGCAGCCACACGTCGAACCACAGGCTAGCGATAGACGCCTAGCGTCCCCGGCAAGAGCATTTCTCACGTCGTTCGACCGTCGCGACCATTCATCGTGCCACCAGTGCGCCTCGAATAGCTCATAGACATGACGTTAATCTCTCTAAATCAATTATTCAGAGTCACCCAGCGTAAAGCCCACCAATTAAACAGTGGTCGCCGCTCGACGTGTGATGATTTCCGTTGATGTTTGGCATTCAGTGGTCGTTGTCAAACGGCCAAGGATGACAGTGGATGGGGCATCCGGCGGGCGCGCTCGCCTAGCGAGTTTACTCATTATCCCCACCATATGGATTCGCCATCGAGTCCGGCGAGTCACGCTCGCCTAGGCCCTTCGAGTTCAGCACAGGCGACGCATTCAATCTCGTTGTTCGATTGAATAGTTCCTCCGGTCAGTTCATTTTAGAAATTATTGGTTTCACAAATCGCAACCAGCGATTAATTTAACACATCGAATGAACAAGGATTGAGTCAGTTTCAAAATAACAACAACCAGTTCATCTCGACGAAACAGGTTACGAAATTGAAAAGTTTTCAATTAATTCAATTTTCCAAAAAAACAATTTTCCAGAAACAATCCAATTTTTAGAAAAATTATCGGCGACCACTGATTTCTAAAATCAAAATATTGGGCAGAATGTATTTGAAATTCTAAGCAAATAATTTATCAATAAATAATCACAAAAATGATATACAACTATATTAATAAAAGCCTAGCTGTGATACAACTGTTGGAGTTTTGAGGGATCTAAACAAATAGACACAGAATGGAGCGGAAGAAAAATGATTTCCCAACACGGAATTAGTCACAGTTGTATATCAAAATTGACAAGGAGTAAATGAATATCTTACAAAATATTCTCCTGAATCCTCCACAATAGCATCCACGTGATCCTTGTTCACGAATCGCAACTATACATTGCTGGTGTTGAACTTCTAAAAGTGTGCTAGAAAAACTTTTGACGGAAGTTACCTTTTAGTTATCTGGAGAACTACGGTTTTTGATAATTAATATATTTTAATAATTCTTAAAACTTATTTATATATAGAGTAATATAATAATTAATGGGTTAGCCCATTATTATTATAGTCTATTTAATTTATGACCCAGCCATAATTAGTATTATTAAATTGATTATATACTATATATATAATATATCTAATATATTATTTAATTTAATTAAATCAAATTTAATTAAATATTCATTAATCTATCCAATAGAATTATCATAGTCCTCATTTGATTAAATATTTACGATCAAATTGAATCATTTAATCCAACCATTTTAATTCGTAAACAAGGATCGCATTTTGTGTGATCCATAGGCCCTCATATGTCAAGCGATTAGTCCAACTAATTGTCTTAGTCGAACCCTAGACAATAAACCAAACAATCTCGACATACGAGGTACATTGCGAGGATACAGCAACAACCTGTAATGTGAAGTTCAAAATGATACAGTCCTTTCATTCATGAATACTCTGATTAAGCCTAGAATATGATAATGTGTCTATTCTATTAACTTAATCATGTTATCTCATTTTACTAATTGATCATGTTGTCATATTCAAACATTATTTCAAATATGACGTGCATTGGTCAATAACTAACAATCCAATTAGTTATGAGAAGAGGAATATTCTCTTTAAATCTATTTTGAGGAATGAATCCTTTCTTGGCTCAACTACCACACACATGTACTTTGTGATGTGCTCAATGCATGTCATATCTACTCCATTCAGAGTGCAAGCGCCGGCCATGGTCAAAAGCTCATTAGTCCATACATGTCGTGTGTATTGACCTCAAGTCAGAGGACTATTACATTACTCCACAAACCAATACTTTCGTAGACACGTAAATAGAATACATCAAATGATTTCTTGGTTGGGTATGCTAACACTTTACAAAATATATGTGCATCCATCATGAGATACCTAGTATCTCTTAGTTCTGAGAACCACTACTCTCTCTGAGAGTATGATGTAGATCGCACTCCAATCTCAATCGCATCATCGATATCCCATTCTCGATGATCATTGATTGGAGCTATTTTAAGAATCATGTCATAGTCATCTAAGATCTCACATCCTTAAAGATGACATAAATTCATGGGAACACAATTCTGAATAGTTATGCAAACAATCAAAACATAGTATTTAAAAATTTTGTCTCAATTTTTGAAATGATGTAAGATTAGATGCTGCTAGGTGCTAACATTCTCTCATGTTTATGTCTTAGGTGTGGACACAATTTTTGTTATAATTTTATGTTTACAATGTAGAGGAGTGCGTTTTGGGTGCAGATAATTAGCATGATGTGCGTGACATGCGGAATCACATATAATTTGCAGGTTCAATTGGAGGTGAAGGAGTTGCAGGATTGTGGGCATCAGTTGATCGACGGGAGGGATATGAAATCAATCTTAGGCGTGTGCCCTCAACAGCTTGATAGCTTTGTGGATTGTGATATGGTAGTGTGCTACCTCATGGAGAAGGCGTATTAAAAGAAAACGCAAGAAAAAAGGGTATTCTCAATTAAAGACTTGGGTAACTACAGAAGGAAAATTGTCAAGTGGTTTATGGATCAAATATTAACTGAGTTTGAAGTTAATGAGCCCCATTAATCCATGTGGGTCTGCGTATGGTAATGAGAACTATTAGATGTAGCAGTTATTTTGTGGTTGTAAATTTCTTATTGAATCACGGTGCTATGTGGGTATGTTTAAAAGTGTATTTTGCATATGATGCCCTGACTGAATTTAGATTGATGTTTATACCATTTTGGTACACGTAGTATGATGTTACCATATTCATATTTAATTATCCAGGGAAATAAAACACGATTGTTGTGTGATGAATACATTTGTCGGTGTGCGAATACCTTGAGGGTCAAACTGACTTTATTTAGGGAAACTTAATGTATGAGCAATACACACTGACAATCTAAGTAAGTGTTATGTGAGAGTTATGTTCTGAGTAGTGTCTCCAAATATCAGAATAGTATAACGAATTGAAGAATAGTACATTACAATATGCAGCGAAATAACAATGGTATATTATACCATTATGTGTATATTGGCATTGGTATAATATCCTTCAATGTGGTTGGATATAATTCAGGCTTATCTTTTGATTGCAACTGTTTTTTTGAAAGCAGTTTAAGACTAAGTGTCATAAATTGTAACTCGCACATTACCAACTCTACTCTTTAATGATCTCAAAACTACATTTTTCCTCTTTTTATCTGAAACTCCAAAGTGGTGTTTTCCTATGATTACCCAAAGCATTTACCTTCACTGGAGGTGAGTAGGGTTTTCAAAGGTACCAAGGCATGTTTCACTAATTATTTGGCTTGTGGTAGGGTACTATATAAATATAATATTAAGTCATGACCATTCTAAAGAAAATAAGAATCGAGTAGATGATTGATTTGTGTGAGAATTGCTTATTTTTAGTGTGCTTTATTTGATTAATTCTAATAGGATTTCATGCATTTTTTATATTTTAAATTGAATAATTGAGCTTAATTATCGAGAAAGGTATTTGTTGCTATTTTGTAGGTAAAATTGATATT
Organism: Prunella vulgaris; assembly: GCA_026898435.1. Lineage (NCBI taxonomy): Eukaryota > Viridiplantae > Streptophyta > Magnoliopsida > Lamiales > Lamiaceae > Prunella > Prunella vulgaris. The sequence goes on along the minus strand of JAPKLY010005836.1, from coordinate 4,100 downwards.
TTTGAAGAAACATTAATACTAATGTTAATTGTGGATTAAGAAGAAATTGGGATTGGACTTGGAACAAGGGAAATAATACAAGAAAGAAGAGGAGTTGGGCTCAAATTTTAATTCAAGATCTTAGGCCAAGAGAGAACCCCAAAAATGTGATCCAGAACTTACAACCATTTGCATCAATTGATTACTGAAGAGAAAAGATAGGCAGCGGAATAACTTATGTTTTGACCAATAATTATGTTTGAAATCATATTAGAGATAAGAGAGGCGTGGCGTCCTTTTCTTCTCACGTTTTCTTCAATTTCCACCATCCACTGTCCCCTGCTATCCGAACAACCGTCCAAGCCCAACTTTTGACAGCCTTACCGGAGAAGAAGAAGTGAAATCCCGTCTACCATCGTCTCTCCCCAACCGCCCACCGCGTCGCATCAGCCGTTCACTGCCACACGCTGGAAATGGCCCACCTTCACACCTGGAAGATATGCTCGACGGAAACGTACCACACCCAGCGCCGCCGAAGTCTCGCTAATATCGGAGTTCTAAGCCCACCTCTGTCTCCATCGAAGCAGCAACGATTCGCCGCCTCGGAAGCTCCTCGTCGTCGCACCAAGAAATTCCAGCTTTCGTCATCCACCTCATCATCGGGGTCTCTGTGTTTCGTCGGAAGGATGATTTCGCCAATCACATCTGCATTTCAAATACGATGGAATTAACCAACTGGAAATAAAATGTAAGCAGCTATGGGATGGAATTTGAAGTTTTAAAATCGTGCATTTAATGATACATGCATCCTCACATCTAATGGTTCGTTATATGACGGGTAATTAGCGGCACCTAGTTTGGTTTAGGAAACCCCTATTAACATATAAATACTTCTTTTGCTAATTGACCTATTTTACTAGCTGATAGTTAAGTGGATTTATCAACCCTAAACACATAAAAACATTTTTATTATATGTGAATTAGACCTGGATGGGGGATGCTTTTCAACCGTGACTTGGTTGCGCCTTGGATGGTAGAAATTGACCAGACTGTGTTTTTTCCTAATTTTTTTTAATCAGAAACATCTAAAATATCATAATTTATTAAATTTGAATTTTTTTAAAGTTTTTATAGTAATTATTAATTTAATTTTAAATTTCTAATTCTTTATTAAATAATTTACTTAAAAACATTATATTTTTCTCCCTTAAAGACTTATTTTGTTAGTTGACTAAAGGTCAACTAATAATTTAACCAACTATGATAGAAAGTGTGTAATTTAGTGACTAATTCTAATGACAAGTAAATTTTGGTGATCTAAACTGAAATAAAAGTAAAGTCTAGTGACCAAAATTGATATTAACCTAAAATCTTCTACTAAAAAGTATTGCAAATTAGTTTATGTATGAACACATTTCACATTATACATATTCAAATTGATTTAATTTCACACCTCTTTACAATAGGCCCGTCCCAAAGAATATGGAGGTCATGTGCTACTTTTTAAAATAAGGCCTCAAATGTAATGATTGAAGTTAAATAATTAGAGAAGATTAAACAATTACCAACATAAATAAATAAAAAATTGGTGGTTAAACACCATGAATTTAATGACTTTTTTGAGAAAAAATTAAATTAAGGAGGAAAGTACAAGATTTTTTACTCAAAAAATTTTCTTGATGTTGTAGTAATTTTTTTATCTGCATTCGCAATAGTATATTTTATAATTATTGAAAAAAAATATTTTTCAATATTTGAAAAATGTAAAGTAAATATTTATAGATAAAATCCCATATCTTAACTGACTAACAAACTTCCTAATTTTTTGTGTTTTGAAATATAAGAATAATTTTATTAAGATTTATCTATATTAACTTTAAACAAAAATCAAAATTGGGTCCCTAAATTTTGGGGGCCCTGTGACATGTCACTGAATGTACATGTTAAAGAACGGTCCTGCTTTACAAGTTCAAATATTTTCTTTCAGTTTATATTTTTAAAAAGCATATATCCTAAATTATGTAAGTTATATATGTATATATATGTGGGTGATTTATATATAGGTTCAAAAAGTCGCTATAATTACAAATAGGTTCAGTGCATAAAAAATGAGCTTCTGTGCAGAAAAAAAATGTGATTCTGTGCAAATATTAAGAACATATTTGTAAATATAGTGATTTTTTAAAATCTATATGTAAATCACCCGTGATTCCATGCACTATATAAGAACAATATTATTGTACGAGAAGATATTTTTAACGACTGTAATTTATGGGAGATGAGAATTGTAATTTTTTTGGGCAGATAAATTAAGAAAAATAACTTTAGAAATTGTGAATTAAGGCCAAATCAATATAAAACTATTCAAATCGAGGTAATTGACCCAATTTGAGCTAAATTTTAGGCCAATTTAACCTGAACTCGGGTTGAATTTGGGTCCGACTTGAGTTGATTTGATCTTAATTCGTCATTTTTAAAAGTTATACTTCCTCCGTCCCAAGATTTATTTCATATGTTGACTTGCACACATATTAAGAAAAAGTGAAGTATGTGAATAATAAGTTAAATAATAAAATATAAAAAATATATTTTATTAACTTTTGTGAGTATGAATTATTTTTTTGGGATGTGAAAAAAATAAAATTGAGACTTCCGTAATTTTTCATTACATCCTAATTTTAATAGCCTTGAAAGTTATAATCTTAATTTTGTCATCCCATAAGTTACGCTCCCTAGCATGAATCCGCTTATATAGGTAGGGATACAAGTGTACCCCCAAATTTAAATTTTTAAAAATATTTTCTGATATAAAAAATTAATATTCTCTCCACATGTGATGATATATCTCTATAACTAATTCAAATTAATTCTTGTATCCCAAATTCAAAATTTGGATCATGACTACAGTGTTTAAAAAAAGTTACCCTACTAGTATAAAAAAATCACCCTACTATAGCATACATTTGTAATTGTGTCCGTATGATCAGAGTTTAAATAACCAATTACACTAAGGCCATGCTTGGTACACCACATAAGGCCATAATACGGATGTTTTTTCACACTTTATCTTGTTTGGTAGGCAATAATAATTTATGCTGACCCGTATCTTATCTCACCGACCTGGTAAAAATTTCCCCAATATTATGCCCTAATGTACTGTTCCCTTCAACAATGTTTATTCCACCATTTTCATCGAATAAATCTATCGGAGTTGTACAGGAATATCTCCCTCACTTTTTTCCCCAAAATTATTTGAATCTACCCTCTTGAGCATTTTTGTGCAGTACTCATTCAACCACGACGACGCTTTTTGCGAATTCAACCAAGTAGACGGGGCCCAATTCAAGGACATTGATGATGGTGGTGAGGTCATCAATCAGAATGCCCATCGTGTTGTCGTCTTTTCTGCGCGTTCCCCTGGCACACCGGGATTCCCTCTGCTGATTTCCAGAGGTTGAATAAGGATGAGAGGGGGAAGGAGGATATAATGTTGGTGAAACTTGCCAAGAGTTAAAAGTGGATTAGGTGTCCCAAGTGCAAAATATATGTCTCCGAGATTGATGGATGCTTGTTCATCAGATGCAGGTTGCTGCTCTTTCTCTCATTTTCTCTATTTCTTCTCTGGTGGTTTTTGGGTTCAACTCTTGCCCTTATGATGTTTCTTCTTGCCCTTATGAGCAGATTTAACAGAAGAGCTCGCCATGAGCACATTCCTTTCCTTAGTGGTAGTAGCTTCAAAAGTTGTAAGCATATTATGCAATTCGGGCATTGTTGCTACAGTCTGATTCATATTATAGTTCACCATGAAGCTAGAAAATGAATCTGGTAGTAACTGAAGAATGGCATTAACAAATTCATCGTCCCCTAGTTTAATGTCTACGGACACCAGTTTCTCGATTAGCCCTATCATCTTCAGTACATGAGGTGAAACCTTTCCCCCTTCAGGCATTCGACAGATCTCTCATGACCTCATATGTCTCTGAGAGAGATTCTGAGTCAAAGAGATCCTTTAGGTGTTTCAGCATTTCATAGGGATCCATTTTCTCATGTTGCCTTTGAAGCTCTGGGTTCATCCCAAGCAGCATAATACATTGCGCCTGTTTTGTATCTTCTTGATGCTC
>JAPKLY010005835.1:0-12101 GCA_026898435.1 Prunella vulgaris | reverse complement strand
GTCCCTGATATGTTTCTGAAATGAACAGTAAAACCATCAATGAAGAAGAGTTTACTGTTACAAAATTGTTTCATCAAAGGGCAAGAAGATCATTGTGTGTATTCTTAGATTAAGATGCCTAACGTTCACCTTTTTGGCTGAACCATGTATTCAAGGTCGTTGAACGACACAAAAATATTATTGTTTGTTAACTTTTGAGTTCATGCTTTTCTTGCCAATATTGGAAAATGATCTTCATCGAGAGGTCAAAGAGCTACAGTGCTTCTCTGCCGAAAACACTTGTGAGATCAGGTTAATCATCTTTGTATAGTTGTTACCTGTGAGAGAACATGTAACTAATATGATAACATATTGCAGAAATTACTGATCCCAACCCTCGCAATTTGGGTACGGATTTTGAGGCCTCTGTGAACACCCCGCCGAGCGCTAATACTCCAGTGGTGACAGCCCAGAACGCCCCAGATAGTGGGCAGAAAAGAATATACGGCCACGGGCGTGTCCCAGGCTCAAGCCATTGGGACCCGAAATGTGTCAAAATTTAGGGCCCGGAGCGTGCCCGCCACATTACTTCATCCCTTGGAAGACGTCCCGAAGGATGGTAATGTTGGAACCAGAATTGACAGAGCAGCTGCCGGTGTACCAGTCGCCAGAGAGGACCGGGTAGAGGTCAGATAGCAGAAATTGATGGTCGGTAAGAGGCACCGACTTTGAATCCGATAACGCCCCAGATAGTGGGCAGAAAAGAATATACTGCCATGGGCGTGTCCCAGGCTCGAGCCACTGGGACCCAAAGTGTGCCAGAATTTAGGGCCCGGAGCGTGCCCGCCACATTACTTCATCCCTCGGGAGACGTCCCGGAGGATGGTAATGTTGGAACCAGAATTGGTAGAGCAGCTGCCGGCGTACCAGTCGCCAGGGATGACAGAACAGAGGTCAGATGTAGTCAGGGAGATGCGAGAAATTCTAGACTGGTTGAGTGCGAAGATGACTCTAAGGAGGCAGTTGAATCGGCCGTTGTGGCCACTGCCAATCGTGCAATAGCCTCTCTGAAAAAATAGATGGAAGCTATTAAAAAGCACTGTGAGAAAACAGTCAAATCTGGGATCCGTCCTGGTGGGTCGCCCCTCACAAACGAAATCCTCTCTGACCATTTGCCTTCAGGGTTCAAGACTTTGAGTTATGAGTATGATAGGACGACTGATCCCCAAGACCATCTGTTGAGATTTGAGAATGGAGCTTTGTTGCATCAGTATTCAGAGGGGGTTAAATGTCGTGTATTCCTTACAACTTTAACGAAATCGGCTCAGAAATGGTTCAGTCAGTTATGTTGGGACAATCTGAGTATTTTGATTAGATATCAAACCCCTGATGAATTTGCCTAAGTACAGTTGTTCAGGTTTGTCTAGTTCAGGATAGTCAGGTTAGAAATTCAGTTCAGGGGGAACGTGCTGAAGACTGAAGAATATTGGAGTCGACCCAATTTACTGAAGTCTGAAGTGCAATCCATCCTGAAGAAGTCAGAGTCAGTCTTGCTAAAGATTGCCTGAACTGAAGCTGAAGAACGGAGCCTGATGATCGATCCTGAAGACAATCCTGAAGTACCATTGGCTGATGTTTCTACTGAGTACTCTAAGCATACTCAGAACAGAACTTAGTCAGTGAAGAGTAACTATAACCTATCAGGCTGTGCTGAATGCACATAAGACCTGACTTAGGCCTTGGTTCAGTTTACCTGAATCATGTAAGTCCAAAGCAAAAAGGTTACACATACTGGGCTGAATAACCTATCAGGCTGTGCTGAATGCAGATGAGACCTGACTTAGGCGTTGGTTCAGTTTACCTAAATCATGTAAGTCCAAAGCGAAAAGGTTATTTATGCTATGGGACAAGAGACAAAGAGAATGTCAGTAAGACTCCAATGAGACAAACATTCAGGCTGAGTTATTTACAAGAGACTCAGAGTATTTAATGTACGAGGAAGGACAAATGTCTGAAAGTCAACTAGCCGTTAGAACGGAAAGCCAATGATCTTTCAACACGTATGTAAAGAGTCTGCGCAGCATTTAATGCAGTATTTAATGCGTCTCAGAGTTGCAGGCGGCGGGACAAACTTGCCAGATTAAGCATGGCGATTAGGTCAAATAGTACTTCTAGCCTGCAACCAACCTAAAATAGGAAAGATTTGATTTGATCTCCTCCAACGGATCTATTTTGAATCTTACCTATAAATATGGAGAGCTTTGCACCCATTCAAGGTTAACGGGAAATTTCCAACGAAAGCTCTCAAGAATCCAAACACTCAAAGCATACTATAAGCAACACTCTGCAATTAAATTTCCCTAGTGTTGTAGTAGGATTCACTCTGTATTTGCTTAGATCGATAGCTCTAATATTTAGCATTGTTTTGTACTGCTAGAGCTATCCTAGTTGGAAACCAAGTATACCAAACCACTCAGGGTGTGAGATTGGTTGGTTAGAAGGACTGGGACTTGTAAAACATCCAGGGGTCAGTTCCTAAGAGAGGAAGTTGGCTATTCGTGTCCCTTGGCACGTAAAACCCAAGTACCTATCCTCAGGGTTTTGAGGATAGCTTCATGTTAAATCAGGTCGTGGACGTAGGAGTTGGTTATCTCCGAACCACGTTAAAAAGTCCCATGTGTGCTGCTTTACTATTTTGTTCAGGATCATAACTGTCATCATATTAAACTGAACATTCTGCATTGTTTTTATATTCAGGACTGAATCAATCATCCTGAATCTTAATACTGTGCACTCAGTCTTAACCACCAGTTTACTAAACAAACTCAGAGAAAACGTTTTCAGAAACTAAAACGAGTAGAAACTAAGGGCTCACTTTCCGCACGTACTCTATCTCACTGAGATAGTAGTCCAACTGACTAGCTTCCGAGAAGTCAGTAGGTTTGTTATCTCTACTGAGATTACGAGCACTTTACTCACACTCAGCTTATCTGACAAGTTACTGAACTGTCCCTGCTGCCTCTGTTGACCTTCAGCATACTGAGTAATTCAGAAAATCCTGACTGAGAGTGTTAGAGCATTTTTTTGTGTCTTTCAGAAAAATCTGACATCAGTGTATTCCCCCTCATACACTGATTATACTCATTTCGGGACCAACAAGTGGTATTAGAGCAGTAGTTCAAAAGACCACTAACTTTGTTTACCAACAGTTTCTGAGGAGAAACTTTTGGTGGTCTACTGAACAGATCTTGTTTCTGAAAACTGCATATCATGGCATCCGGTTCTAAACTCCTCGAGGGCAATCTTCCTGAATTCTCTATTGATAATTATGACTATTGGAAATTCAGGGTACTCGCACATCTCTATTCCATCCATGATTAGATGCCTTTGGTAATTGACCAAGGTCCGATCAAATTCATGAGGAATCTTCAGATGACCTGGCCCGTTGCTGGCAATGTTACTGTTCCAGCCGCCGGAGATGAAGAAGTGGAGAGGTCTGTGCTTAATTATGATCAGATTAAGCAAATTGGACTGGATAATGTTGCTAAGAACATTATACTCCACACCGTTTCTTACGAGAATTCGGTCAGGCTCATGCACCTGAAGACGGCAAAGGAGATCTGGGATGCCTTGAGGGAGATGAGTGAGGGATCAGAAAAGATCAAGGAGAACAAGAGAGATCTTGCGATCAGGACGTTTGAGGCCTTCCGGATGTTAGAGGGAGAGTCCATCGATCAGATGGAAGCTCGGTTCATTAAGATGATGAACGAGCTAGCAACCCTTGGGAAGGAGTTTCCCAAGAGGGAGGTATCTTCTAAAATCCTGAACTGTCTCCCTGAAAGATGGGACACAGGAGTAATCTTGTTAAAAAACACTCAGGATCTCACCAGCATTACTCACTCTCACCTATTCTCAGAGTTAAAGGCTCTGGAATTCGACCTCGATAAGAGGAAGAAGAAGGGTGTTGTCAGTGAGGAAGTTAGTGAGGAGAAGACACCTGATAAGGAAAAGAGCGTAGCTCTTAAAGCTACTCCTGAGCCTGAGGCTGGATCTGGTTCTAAGTCCCTGAAGGACATGAACAAGGATGAGCTGGCCTTGGAATACAGCCTGATGGCGCGGCGTTTTGAGAAACTGAACTCTCGATTCGAAAGGTATAAGAAATTTTATACTGACAGCCGTGATCGCAGGTACTCTAGCCCCAGGAGATCGAGCCCCCGGAGAGAAGAGATGAGGGGTTCAGACTCCAGGAGAGATCGTGATGAGCCTGAGCGGCGAAGAGATGAGAAGAGGAGAGATGATGAGTCCAGAAGATCCAGCTCCAAACCTTAACGATCATCAGGGAGCAGGAGGGAGTCATCAGATAAAAGGTACACTGACAAGAAGTTTACCTCTGATGTAGATCAGTGCTACCACTGCAAGAAGACCGGACATTATCAGTATGATTGTCCGGAGCTCAGTGCTCGTGAGCGAGAGGATCGGAGAGCGAAGAGAGAGCTCAGGGCATCTGACCGGAGAGCTATGCTTGCTGAGGATTCCTCAGATTCTGATGGCCCAGGACGCCGGTCCCCTGAACTCTTCTCCGATGAGGAGTATGATGACCTCTGCCTGATGGCAGATGATGAGGTATGTTCTTCTGCCTCTTCTCCTGATCACGCACCTGAGCTTAACTCAGACTCAGCAGGAGAACTCGACCTTCAGCTTGCTCTTGAGCAATTGATGGTTGACTTCTCAAGGCTGCAGGAGACTCATACTCACACAGTGGATGTGAATGCACAGCTGAGTGGAGAAAACGATCGGTTAACTGAGTCTCTCAGAGTTAGAGATACTGAGGAAGCCCTCAGATTAGTACATCTTCAGGAAGAGCTGCTTCATGCTCGGAATAAGCATGATGAAGCTCAACTGGAGGTGGAAAGACTGAAGGGTGTAATCAGCTCGCTGATTGAGACTCGAGATACTGATCTGTTCCTCGCTCAGGAACAGCTGATGATTGAGCGAATTGCTCTAAGAGTGATGTTCGAAACTGGGTGGAAAGCTCGCCTTTGTGCTGAGCAAACTGCTTGGGATCTTGAGCTGATCTCAGAAGAGAAAGCTCACGAAGAGTTGGTGCTTCAGTACACCACTGAACTTGAGGCCCTGAAAGAAACAAATGGGCATCTTGAGGTTAAGCTAAAGAAGTTACACGAGTCTTCCCTAGTGGTTGATGAGTTAACAAGTTTCTCTCAGCATACCGATGGTGCCAAAGCTGGGTTAGGCTATGATGCCTCTAAAGACCCAAAGGGCAAGAAGAAGAGAGGTGCTTCAGGGAGCAACTCTCAGGAGAAGTTTGTCCCTGCCCAAACTGACGACAAGAGCCCAAGTGTTGCTCGTCAGGATAAAGGCAAAGGGAAGGAGAAAATGCCTGCTGAACCTGTCAGACAGAGGACTGAGGAATCAAGGCCAAAATATGAGGGAAAGGCCAAGGCTCCTCATCTTGAGTCTAGGAAGACAGACCAAAGGAACTCCAAAGCTCAGCCTAGGAATCCTCAAGCTGGAAAGAATTCCTCCCCTACCACTTCTCAGGTTCAGCCTAGAAATGTTCAGGGTGGAAAGAACTCCGGTCAGAGGAGGACTCAGGCAGGGCCAAGGACTACTGAGGTCCAGAATCCTCAGGCAGGGCACAGAGCCCATCAGGAGCGTCCCAATCCTCAAAGGAGAAGGACAAACCAGGTGGCCTCTGAAAGGCAACGGACACCTGACTCCGATAACACTCAGACCAGACCTCAAGTGCAAAGAGGTCAGGCCCGAGCTGCTCCTTCTCAGGACAGACCCTAGCCCAATGCACCCAGGCCAAAGAGGAACAGGAGGCCTGCCCCCAGGAATCAATCTAGGGCTTCTGAAACTCAGGCTGACACCCATACACCCTCAACTTCCCAGGCACAAAGGAAAAAGACTGTGTATGTTGATGTTTCTGGGATACAGATTTACACTTCTGATGCTATCAGAATTGTCAAACAAATCTGGATCCCAAAGGGTATGGCTGACTCTGTAGGACCCAATACGAGATGGTTACCTGAGGCCTGATTCTTTTCAGATCGTTGCGGACTACAAGAAGAGGAAGGAGGATCTGATGAAGGACTGGTACTTGGACTCAGGGTGTTCCAGGCACATGACCGGATTTCGTGATCTCCTTCAGGATTATGTAGCTCAGGAAGGCCCGCAGGTAACCTTTGGTGATAACTCTAAGGGTTTCACCAGGGGATTCGGAACCCTTGTTATTGGCTCTGTCCGTGTACTGAATGTATCATATGTTGAGGGACTGAGACATAACTTACTCTCGGTCAGTCAGTTCTGTGACCGAGGATATAGTGTAGAATTTACATCTAATATGTGTCTTGTTAAGGACAAATCTACACTACAGGTTCTGATTACAGGTATCAGGAGGGGCAATGTATATTTTGCTGACTTCAAGAGCAGCCCTCCTGAAACTTGTTCGGTCGCTAAGAGCTCCTTTGAGCTCAGTTGGCTTTGGCATAAACGCCTGAGTCACTTAAACTTCAAGATTATTAACAAAATTTCTAGACTTTCTCTTGTAGATGGTCTACCTAATGAAGTTTTTAGCAAAGACCATGTGTACGGAGCACGTCAGGAAGGCTAGCAAACTAAAGCCTCATTCAAAGAGAAAGAAGCCTGCTCAACTGACAGAGTGCTTCAGCTCCTGCACATGGATCTCTTTGGTCCAGTTACTCCTGTCAGCATAAATGGTAGGAAATATACCCTTGTTGTTGTTGATGATTATTCCAGGTATACATGGGTTATTTTCTTGCTGAACAAGAAGGAGACTCAGGTCAAGCTTCCGGAGTTACTCAAACAATTGAGTACTGAACAGGGTCGGAGCATTGTCAGGATCCGATCAGATCGAGGAACAGAGTTTATAAACTCTATTGTAACTGACTTTTGTACTAACCATGGTATAGCTCATGAGACTTCTGCAGCTAGGACCCCTCAGCAGAATGGGGTAGCTGAAAAAAGGAATTGGACCCTGAAGGAAGCTGCCCGGACCATGTTGGCTGAGTCAGGACTACCCAGGAAGTACTGGGCTGAAGAAATCAATACTGCTTCCTACACTCAGAACCGATCTATGCTGAACAAACAACATGCTCAGACACCTTATGAAACTTGGAACAAGAGGAAGCCTCGCAGAACAAGAGGAATAAGTGTTTCATCCTGAACAAAGGGAAAGACCAGCTGAAAGCCTTTGATAGCAAATCTGATGAGGGAGTTTTCTTAGGTTACACCTCAGTCAGTAAAGCTTTCAGGGTGTATAACTGTCGGACCCTTTGTGTGGAGGAAACACCTCATGTTGTGTTTGATGAGACTGCATCAGTACGTAGAAAACAGGTTCCGAGCCCTGACACTGAGGGGGTTACCAAGAGAGTAACAAGACTGAGTCTGAAAAATCCTGAATTCAAGATCAAACTTGTCAGTGCTCCCAAAGGATGGGATGATGATGATGATGATGAAGATCAGGATGGACCTCAGGTCAACCCTCAACAAGCCCCAGCCTCGGAGAATGTTGAGTCTTAGACGGAGGGACAGACTCAACCTGAGGTACGTACTGTCGGTGATGATGCTTCTGCACATTAGACAGTTACTGAGTCCAACACTGTAGGGGGAAACAATATCTCTGATGTTGCCCAACCCTCGAAAAATGACTCAGTATCCCCTGTTTTTGCTCGTTCTGCTTCTTTACATGTTATTGTCGAGACTAATATTTCAGGATCAGGCGAAGGGACGTCAGCAGCTCCCAGTGCAGTCGTCAGCAGGAGGCGGTGGTTAGATGATCACTCATTGGCTGATATCATTGGTGATGTCAATGAGGGGGTCAGCACAAGGTTATCCTTTGGCGAGAGCGCTATGTTTTGTTGTTTCCTGAGTGATCAGGAACCTAAGAGCATAGAAGAAGCTCTTGCTGACCCCAACTGGATCCTAGCCATGCAAGATGAGCTCAATCAGTTTGAGAGGAATCAGGTTTGGGAGATCGTTGAGAGACCTAGGCGTCAACATGTTATTGGCACCAAGTGGGTTTTTAAGAACAAGAGGGATGAAAAGAATGTTGTTGTCAGAAATAAGGTCAGACTAGTGGCAAAGGGTTACTCTCAGGCCAAAGGAATAGACTATGATGAGACCTTTGCTCCGGTCGCAAGGTTGGAAGCAATCAGGTTGTTTCTGGCATATGCAACATTCATGAAGTTCAAAGTGTATCAGATGGATGTAAAGAGTGCTTTTCTGAATGGTGTACTGAACGAGGAGGTCTATGTTGAGCAACCTCCAGGGTTCGAAGTTGGTGACAAGGTATATCACCTGAAGAAAGCTCTTTATGGCCTGAAGCAAGCTCCGAGAGCTTGGTATGATACACTATCCCAATTCCTGATAGACCACGGGTCCTTGAAAGGAACAGTGGACAGGACCCTCTTCCGGATATCCGAAGGGGAGGACATTCTTCTGGTTCAGATTTATGTGGATGACATAATATTTGGATCCCCTAATCTGAAGCTTTGTGAGAAATTCTCCAAGCTGATGACTGGGAAATTTGAGATGTCAATGATGGGAGAAATGAACTTCTTTCTGGGTCTCCAAGTCAGGCAATCTGACTCCGGAATCTTCATTAATCAGTCTAAATATGCGAGGGACTTGATTCAAAAAATTCAGAGTTCAGTCCAGCAAATTCTCACGTATTCCCATGAACACAAATGAGAAGCTGGATCCTGACAAAGAAGGAGTCTCAGTAAATCAGACTGAATATAGGGCACTGATAGGATCCTTATTATACCTGACTGCAAGTCGTCCTGACATCACTTATGCAGTCGGAGTCTGTGCAAGGTATCAGTCTGATCCAAAGAAGAGTCATCTAGAGAGTGCCAAAAAGATACTGAAATACCTGAGAGGTACAATCAATCTAGGACTTTGGTATCCCTCTGATGACAATATAGAACTGACTGGCTATTCAGATGCAGATTATGGAGGCTGTAGGCTTGATAGGAAATAAACTACAGGCACATGTTAGTTTCTAGGGAGTAAACTGATCTCTTGGTTTTCTAAGAAGCAAACCAGTGTTGCAACGTCTACTACTGATGCTGAGTATATGGCGGCAGGCAGTTGTTGTTCTCAGATTCTTTGGCTGAAACAGCAACTGAGAGACTACCAAATTGAGGCCACTGAAGTCCAAATTTATTGTGACAATAACAGTGCCATTGCCATATCCCAAAACCCAGTCTTACACACAAGGTGTAAGCATGTAGACATCAGGCATCACTTTATCAGAGATCATGTTGAGAAGAAGGACATCAGGATGGAGAGAGTCCCTACTTATAAACAAAGAGCTGACATTCTGACTAAGGCTTTGCCTGAAACCAGATTTGTTGAGCTATCAGTAGAGTTAGGACTTCTTGACCCAGGCTTAGGAGATTCAATCTGAATCCCTAAACAGAATGCACAAGGTCAGGAGGAATAAATAACTAGGACTCAGGATGAAGGAATCTCAGAAAGAATGTGAATGGTTGTAGGGGGAACACTCAGTATGAAAAGGATGATCAGTATAGACTGACTAAGTTTTAGGACACTGAATTCAGGGGTTGTCACCCTGATAGGTCACATGTGGTATCAGTCAGAATACAAATCTGGCTGACTGGTATGTTTTCTGATTTTCTTTCAGTCATCATATCTTGCGTGCATCATCCTTGATACTGTTTACCGTATTGTCAAATCAATTTATTTTGTCATTTAATCCCAGCCATTCATTTAATATTCAGTTATTATTTAATGAAAATTATTTGAATTAAATACGGATATGCTCTGACGTGCATTTAATGCACAGTGGGCGGGAACAGTTTTCGATAAAGTTTTGACTCATTACTATTGAAAACCGAAGAGGCGCCATGCATCTTGCGTCTTAATCTTAACCATTGAATCTCATAAGTCATTATTTTCTGAGCCATCCGATTAAAACTGGATTTTAGTATAAATAAAGGAAGTTTTTGTTATTGCAACCTTTACGCACTCAAATCTTTTCCTGTTACATTTTTTTCTCTACAAACCGATTTTCTTCATATCTTCAAAACTTCATCTATGGCTTCACCTTCTGTGGATTCGTTCTTTGGGAACCTGTTTCATCTCAGAAATGAAATCCACTGGGAACCTTTTGGAGATTTCACTTCTAATCATCCTGACATCTTGCCTGTAAAAGAACTCTTTGAAAAAGCAGGACTTCTGCGATTTATCACAGCAAGACCCCAGAGACTCCATCCTCGTCTTGTTGCTGCCTTCTACCTCAAAATGACGCAGAACAAGGACTCTCAGGAGTGGGAGACATGCATTCCCCTGACTTCTTGTGTAAAGGGGAAGGATGGTGAAGATGAGATGATCAGGAGGTGGGTCATTCTCAACCTCAGGCAGAAGATTAAGGAGGTGTTTTATCTTCCCAACTCTGGACGAAGCCCTATCGACTACGGGTTTGGGACTGAAAAGGACTATCTTCAGTCTCTCTGAGATGGAGATGTGGTCCTGAAGTCGGGTCTGAACAAGTTCGTCCTGAGGACTGAGAATCGTCACCTCTTCGACCTGACTAGTCAGGGGGTGATGGGGATTGCCGGAGGATTGGAACAGATCTCCCGACCGAAATTATATACAATGATGGCAATCTCAGACGCATCAATGCACAACTTTTACTGGGAGGATTATTTTCTCCATCTGCTGGTATCTGAGACCAACAAGATCAAATACTCGCCGGAGGGTCAGGCGACTTTTGAGGCCAAGATGCACTTTGGCACCAAGATTTCTCTGATCTTGGAAACCCTGGATCTCGGTGATGTGGATCTGGCCCAATCAATCGAGATTCCAGCGAAGATCGACCTCTTCAGAGCTTACTCCGGTGATGCAGGCACAAAGAAGAGACCAAGGACCCAGAAGAAGAAGGCTCAGGCGGGCACGACTGGAGGAGTCAAGGCTCAGGCGAGCAAATCTTCAGGGGCCCTTATTGCGAAGCCAGCGGAGGACAAACCTAAGCCCTCAGGACCCAAGCAACAGAAGCTGACATTCTTATATCCGGGGTCAGAGGAGCGAAAGAAAAAGCTCGTGGAAGAGAAGACTGCTGAAGAAGTGATTCAGCATGCAACTCCGGAGAGGGAATCAACTCAGGCTGCTCTTGAAATTACCCCTATCTCTGCTATTTCGGATGTTGCACCCTCTGATCCGAATCCACTGATCCTCAACATTGCATCAGCTTATCAGGGTTCGGAGGCCCAATCGGGTGAGGATCAGGGGGAACCTGCTCAGGAAGAAGGAGTTGAGAAGGAGACTGCTAAAGCGGTTCAGGCTGAGGTCCCATGGCCATTCCCTGCGCCTGATGAGAACACATTGCCTGATTTTGAGATTGTGGCAAGGGGAACGGCTGCAGAAATGGTGGAAAAGAGGTTTCCTGACCTCTCAAATGCTCAGAAGGAGGCTGTTGTGCAACTTCGCACCTACGCCATGATCAGGAATGGCACCTGGCCTGAACTAAGTCAGCTTGGAGAATCGAGAGGATGGGACAAAATGGCTGAATCTGAAGCTGCTCTCTTTGATCACTTTGTGGTAAATTCCTTGCATCATCTGATCAAGATGGCAGATTTTATCAAAACTGTCAAACGCATCTATCCTGAGCCCGAGTCTGAAAGAATGGAGGAAGAGAAGGAAGCTGAAAAGGAAGTGGTTGTGATTGCTGATGACACTCAGCAAGGTGGCACTGAAGGGGTCAGTGCACCGGCCGATGAAGCACTCCTGGGACCCGGGACTGCGGAGGCTTCAGGAGAGGGTCCAATAGGTCTGATCCGAATCAAAGGAAAATGGATCACCCCAGAATCCCTATATGTTCAGAACTCCTCACGAGCCCTTGCCAATCTTCACAGAAGGGTAATCCTCGTCGAGCGAAAAAATGAGTCGGGTTAGTTCAAATTCTGAAGTGCTGAATAAGAAGATGAATAGGCTGGATCGAGACCTGAACGAGATGGGTTCTGATATGCATGTGCAATCGACCTTCTCGGTGAAGTTCGGACACAACAATCAGTAGATCTCACTGTTATTACTGAGCAAGCAAAAGGGGCCATTCA
>JAPKLY010005832.1:0-12102 GCA_026898435.1 Prunella vulgaris | reverse complement strand
AGGACCGCACGAGGCTCAACCCCAATAAATACTGCGCCTACCACCAGGCCATCGGCCACTTCACCAGCGAGTGCAGAGACCTCCTCAAACAGCTCTGGAAATTCTATGAGGATGGGAAGCTGGCCGAGTTCGTGAAGAAGGCCCCAACTAAGAGGCCGAGGTTCGACAGGAGGGAGGCCTCCGATGATGAGGAGGAGGACGTGGGCCAGCGCGAACCTCAGAACAGACGAAGGGGACCTCCCCAACCTCAGCAAAACATGGAGCCCACCCGAGAGCTCTTGGTTCTCGAGGAGGAGATCGGAGCTGCTGGAGGCCTCCAGGACGGAGGATCCTCCATGTCCAAAAGAAAAAGGGATGCCAAAATCTGGGCCATAAACCAGGTCCAGGAAGGCAGCTCCGGCCCCAGGTCGGTCGCACAACTTACTGATGAGCTGACATTTTCCTCAGCAGACATGGAGGGGGTACTGACGCCACACAATGACTCGTTGGTGATAACCGCCAACATCATGAACGTCCGAGTTCACAGGCTACTTGTGGACACCGGCGCCTTCACCAACATTCTCTTCAAATCCACCTTAGATGCCTTAGGTGATTTTGAGTCGTACATGGAACCTAGCAACGCTAAGATAGTGGGGTTCGGAGAGGCTGTAACCGTCCCCCTAGGTAGCATTAGGTTGAGCGTCCAACTTGTATCGGCCGAGGACCCGGAGCGGAGACTGACTAGGCTCATAGATTTCCTAGTTGTCGACCAGTAGTCCTCCTACAACGGGTTCCTTGGCTGCCCGTTTATCAATGAATTCAAAGTAGCGTGTTTGACCTACTACTACTGTTTAAAATTCCCAACCCCAAAAGGTGCCGGTACTATAAAAGGTGACCAGAAAAAGGCCCGAGAGTGTTTACTCCAAATCAAAGACGGCCGGGTCAAAAAGTCTGTTACGCAGGTCCATACCCTTGAAGAGGATGTGCAGATTACAGCAGACGAGCCAAACATCCTAGACGTCATCTCGGTCGAAACTGAGATGATGGAGGTAGGCGATTTGTTGGAAATTGACCAAGGTACAGGACCTGTGCAAGACACACAACCGGCACCAATGAAGGGATTGGAGGAGACCCGAGCGTTGAGACCTGCGCAAGGGTCGGGACCTGCGCAGGAACAACAACCTGCTCCCATGGAGGTGGTTGATGAAGCCCAAGATGGGGGACCTGCGGGAGGTCAAGAACCAACACCAATGGACGTTGACCCAACTCCCCAGGTCACCGAACCATCACAAGTTGACAAACCACCAGAGGTACTGACAGTTGATGAACCCGCCCAAGCTGAAAGCTAACCCGATGACCTCGAACCGCGCATAGGTCACGAACCTGTGCAGATGTCACAAGAGGAGTGGACCGAGTTCATCAGCGACCCCAGGTGGAAAAGTCAAAAGAGAAAAGCCACCCCATGGAAACACTGACATCACTACCGGTGGACCCAGAAAGGGACTTAGAACTTTTCATTGGTTCTGAGCTACCTGAACCGTACTGGTTAAGGATGGAGCTGTTTTTTATTTCCAACCTGGATGTATTCGCCTGGTCCCACGAAGACATGACGGGAATCCCATTGGAACATGCTTGCCACAAACTCAACATAGACCCGACGAGGAGACCCATCCGTCAAAAGCGAAGGAAGTACGGACCAGATAAATACGCAGCTCTAACCGTTGAGGTGGGGAAGTTGTTAGACAACAAACTGATCAAGGAGGCTTTGTGTCCGCAGTGGGTCGCAAACCCCGTCCTGGTGAAGAAACACAACGGGACGTGAAGGCTATGCATCGATTTCACGGACCTGAACAAAGCATGCCCGAAGGATAACTTCCCACTGCCTCACATTGATCAGCTGGTAGATAGCACCGCAGGCCATGAGATGATGACATTCATGGATGCTTTTGCGGGCTATCACCAGATAGCTCTGCACCCAGATGACCAGGAACATACGGCATTCTACACCAACAAAAACATGTACTGCTGGGAAAAGATGCCGTTCGGACTTATCAACGTCGGAGCAACCTACCAAAGGTTGGTGAATAAAATGTTCGACCAACACATTGGCGAGTCCATGGAGGTGTACGTAGATGACATAGTTGTCAAGAGTTTGAGAAAGGAGGACCACCTAGACCACCTAAAACAGACCTTCGACATACTGCGCCACTACAACATGAAGTTAAACCCCAAGAAGACCAGCTTCGGCGTACACTCCGGAAAGTTCCTGGGGCACTTAGTTAGCCAGCGTGGAATTGAGGTCAACCCGACGTAGGTCCAATGTATAATCGAGATGGGTGTCCCCGATTCCGTACAGAAAATTCAAAGACTGACTAGGTGCATGGCAGCTCTAAACAGATTCATCTCAAGGTCCGGAGATCGAAATCTCCCATTTTTCGAAGCAATCAAAGCAAACACGCGAAGGTACAAGGAGGCGGCCAAAGCTAACAAGCTCCACCTCAAAAATCACTTCGTGTGGACAAGCGAATGCCAGCGAGCCTTCGAAGATATTAAAGTATACCTGGCAGATACGCAGGTCCTGTCGAAGCCAATACCTGGTGAAAAGCTATACTTGTACCTAGCTGCGTCGGAGGTGGCCATTAGCTCCGTCCTGGTCCGAGAAGAGGCAAAAACACACCTACCAGTGTACTACGTAAGCCAAGTCTTACACGAAGTCGAGTTGCGGTATACCCCAACGAAGAAGCTGGCTTATGCACTGGTGATGAGTGTTAGAAAATTGAGGCCTTACTTCTTTGACCACCCAGTAGAAGTGCTGACGACGTTCCCACTACGTCAAATATTACAGCGCCCAGACACCGCCGGACGCCTGCTGAAATGGTCACTAGAGATCAGCCAATACGGTATAACCTACGTACCCCGAACAGCGATCAAGGGACAAGCACTTGCCGACTTCATTGTCGAGCTAACTTTCCCACAAGATCCGACGAGGGGGCGTATAGCTCCGTGGCATCTCTACGTTGATGGATCATCAACCAACGTAGCAGCGGGCACCGACGTAGTCCTGATCAGCCCGGACAGACAAGTCTTCACCTCCGCAATCCGGTTTAACTTTCGAGCAACCAACAATGAGGCAGAATATGAAGCTTTGCTAGCTGGACTTAGGCTATCATTAGCTGTGGGGGCAACCAATCTTCAAGTTTCGGAGATTTTCAGCTAATAATATCCCAAGTTCGGGGGGAATACGAGGTAAAAGACCCGCAGATGATGACCTACCACAAGATAGTCGCGCATCTAATTTCGATGTTCACGCTGGTCTACATCAATCAGATACCGCGGCTAGAAAACACACAAGCAGATGCCTTAGCCCGGCTAGCTACCAGTGACGGCGAGGCCAAATTCACGGAGGTTGTAATCACCACGCTGAAAAACCCCTTGACGTCCGATTACAAAATAAATCAGACCTCGAGTGGGGGGGCAGGTGGACAGTGAAGATTGGTGCACTCTAATCCAAAAATACTTAAAAGACGGAACAACCCCCGTGGATGCCTGGGAAGCTAGCAGGCTAGTAAAGCAAGCTGCCAGATATACGCTGCTGGATGGCCAACTCTACAAACGTGGATTCTCTCTACCCCTGCTCAAGTGCCTAACCAAAAAACAGGGGTCCGAAGTGTTAGAAGAAATCCACGAAGGAATTTGTGGGAGTCACGCTGGGGGGCAAGCGTTGGCATACAAGACGATCAGGCAGGGGTACTATTGGCCCACTCTTCGCAAGGATGCCATCAGCTTCGCACGAAAGTGTCAACTTTTTGCACCTAACATCCACTCCCCAGCCAACCAACTGAAGTCGGTTTTCAGCCCATGACCTTTCGCAAAATGGGGTATCGATTTGATCGGCCCGTTTCCACTTGGTAGAGGTGGTGTAAAGTTTGTTGTTGTAGCAGTAGACTACTACACTAAGTGGGCTGAGGCCGAAGCTCTCACAACAATAACGCAAGAAAGAATGATCGGTTTCATATGGAAGAACCTGATCTGCAGGTTCGGACTTCCGCAGTCGATCATCACAGATAACGAAAGGCAGTTCGACGGTCAAAAGTTGAGAGACTTCTGCAATTCATGGAACATCAAGAAGCACTACTCAACTCCTTACCATCCACAGTCGAACGGCCAAGTCGAGGCGGTAAACAAAATCCTGAAACACATATTGAAGCTCCGCCTCGAGAAAAGAAAGGGAGATGGGCAGACGAACTCCCGGAGGTCCTGTGGTCCTACAGAACTTCCTATAGAGCCAGTACTGGAGAGACCCTGTTTGCCCTAGCCTTCGGGACTGAAGCCGTAGTCCCGGTCGAAGTCCAAAACAAGACTTGGAAGGTGGTAGGATATGACGAAGAAAAGAATGACGAAGCCTTGGCAGTAGAAAAAGAAGAGACCAGAGCTTCATCAGAAATGAAGAACGCCACCTACAAGCTTAGAGCAGAGAAGTACTACAACTCCCAGGTCCGAGACCGAAAATTCAAGGTCGGAGACCTGGTGTTGAAAAAGAAATTGATGGCCCCACCAGGTGTATTCGGTTCAAACTGGGAAGGACCGTTCAGGGTCACCGCATCCTGGCCAAACAGCACTTACGACCTCGAAGACGCAGAAGGCAATGCCTCATCATACACCTGGAGTGCGGCCCACCTGAAAAAGTTCTATCAATAAACTAGGACTTTGTAATAGGCTAGTCAAAGGCTCGCATAAAAAATGTTGATGACGACCAATGTAAATTACGTTGCTATAGAAAGTTGGAAAAAATTGTGAAATCAGACAAATTGCCAAGTGTCCGGACCTGCGTAGCTCGCCAGAGGTGCGAGCTACCCCAGGTCGCCCACTACTCAAGGGAGCTCGCCAGCCTCAGCTCGCCAAGTGCCAGAAAACCCCGTAATGCGCAAGGACCAAGGTCCCAAACGTTGTAATTAAAATGCTCGAAGGCAAAGGCTAGAGTGCCCAAGGTAGCGAAGGTACCCTTCCTAAAGGGTGGCCAAGCACCTACTGCCACAAGTTAGAAAAATTCGTGAAAAAGATGAAAAATGTCTAAGGCAAGGTTCATGAAACCCAATCGCCCAACGTGAATTAAACAGAGTGCAACTCGCTACCCTAAGTGGTGTAAGGCGAGCAATTCGCGGCCTAAGTTGTGTAAGACGAAGAATGTGCACTATTAAAACAGAGGTACAATTCGTAGTCGTAAGTGACGTAAAATGAACGATTCACTTCTCAAAGTAGAGTAAGACGAACAAGTGAATACCCGAGAAATAAATAAAAACGAGCTATTTAAAGATTGTAACGTAAAGCGCAAAAATGAGCTATTCAAAAGACACTTAGGAAATTTTCAAGACAAAAACACTTGAAAATTCCTAAGTGTTCGAAGTGGCGCTGGCCACAAAGGCCGACCAGCTGGCCATCTTTGAAATACAAAAGTATGCTCCTTCTGGGCGAGCTATACAAAGCCCGGCGAGCTCTAACTACTTGAACAAAAATCGAAAAACTACAAAATGGAGCTCCTTCTGGGCGAGCTCCGTAACCCGGTGAACTACTACAATAAAGGAAACAAGAAGCTAATCTAAGAGTTGGGAGCGGCGGGGGCAGCAGGCACCTCGGCAGGGACCTAGACAGGGGCAGGGGCGACCTGGCCAGCTGGAATGGTTAGCTCGGAGAGCTAGGTGATGTTGCCAGTGAGCCCACTAGTGTCAAACTCACTGGTGTCCAATGTCGCATCCCCCACAGCCTCCTGGAGTTGCTCAACAGTGAGAGGCGTCCGCCCCTCCTCCCCGGCGATCTCCTCCTCATTGGCAGCCTCCTCCCCGACGACCTCCTCGGCGGTCAGCACCTCGAAGGTCTGGATAATGTTGTACTTCTCCCGGGCCGTATCAAGGTTAATCCCGTAGCAGGCGAGGTCCCCAATGTTGAGCTCTGTACCCTCAGGGATTTTGGCCTTCGCCAGGTAATCATCGAACTCGCCCACTAAAGCCTTCCACTCACTCTCATTATTTATCTGCGCCCATTGAAAGGAGCGGATAACTTCGGTGAAGCAGAGGACGTAGCCTTTGTCTGTGACGACCATTTGGGCGAACTCCAGTTCCTCAGCCGTGATAGTGGCATCCGAGCGGCCCCTGAGCTCGGTGACCTCCAGGGCCTTAGCAGCGACCTCCTTGCGGAGGTTTGAACACTCCTCCAAATTTCCTCGGTTTTGCTCACGGAGGATCTTTGCCTCATCCTTGGCCCGGGCGAGTCATCCCGGGAGGCGAGCTTCTGGCGAGCTTGCTCGAGCTCGGCCTGCTGGCGATGGAAATCGGCCTGGATTTTTTCCATCTTTTTTATGGCACTCTGCTCCGCCACCAACGAGGCCTTCGCCTTAGCCTCCATCCCAACGAGCTCCTCAATGGCCTTCTTCCACTCGTCCTCGATCTTGGTAAGCAGTTTTTTTGCATCATGGCGAGCTTTGTCGGTGGCGGTGACTTCATCAGTGACGAGCTGGGTGGCCGCTATAGCTGCACAGGCACAGTGCATCGCCAACCTCGCCTTGTCGGCGGGCTTCTGCCTCTCGATCATTGCGAGCTCTGAAGCGGAGAGATATTTGGGGGCCTCAGTGACGATTAGGCGGGCTGCCCCCTCAGGAAGGTCCCTCGGCGAGGTCAAGGCCTTGCACCTCTCCGCAGTGTGAAGGGACTTAGGTCGATGCGGGAGCTCGGCGGGGACGTACCTGCAGACGTAAAAAATGTTAGCAAAAATCACAAAAATAGTAATGCAAGCTAAATGACTTCCAACTTCAAAGAGGAGCTCGCTCTCTTACCCGAACCTATCAGGGTTGAGCCCAAGTAGGGTGTCATCCTGGATAGGGACCCCGTAGGGAGACGGCGGGGGCGCGCTCTGAGGAGTTGGAGGTGCGTGAGTAGAGTGGGGAACGAGAGCTCGCCCTGACCCTCCTTGAGTCGACCCCGAACCACCTCGGTCACTTTGCTCGAAGTCCTCATCCCGGAGACCAACCCGAGATCGCTTGTGGGTACGGGCTTCATCCTCGCTCACCCGAGAGCCATCCGCACGGTGCAGAGGCGGAGGTTGTGAGCCCCAGTCAGATCCCGAACCTCACCCCGAGCCTTTCTTGTTTGGGGCGACCTTCTCTTTGTCTGGCTGAGAGGCCGAGGTCCTCTGCGAGCTAGAGCCCCCAGCCTTGCCCGCACCCTTGGCGACCTCCGCCTTCATAGTCGCATCCAACACCGCCCCAGAGGAAACGCCAGCTCGGTTCGGACTGAGCTAAGAAATGGTAAGCTTCAGGGACGTCGATAGGTGGGAGGTCGGCGGCGAGGTCCTCACCTGCAAAAATCCACTAAGGATTGTTAGCAACCCGACGAGCTTCATCGGCGAGCTACCATAACTTAGAAATTTTGAGAGTTAAACCTTGGAAAACAAGATGGTGGGGCGATGTTATGAGCCCAGCTAGCCTCCGATAATGGTGTTGGCACAAGTGATTGATCTCACAATCTTTCTGCTCCCGCAAGCAACAGATAGCCCGTACAAGTTCGAAACCGATAGAAACATCGGGCTTCCCACGGCTCGACTTGTGGTATTTCAGACCTGGAAAAACAAGAGATTAGATTAGTAAATCTAATCCAACCCACGCACACCGAATTATGCCACCTACAGCTGGCTTCTCCGTATGCCTCGGGAGTGGGGATACGTCCCCCTTGCCCGTCCGAAGCTCGCCAGTCGCCGCCGATGAAGAAAAACTGTTCTTTCCAGTCGTAGATCTTCCCGGGAAGAATTCCCAGAATTTTCTCGTTGGGACGGGCCCTCAGGTAGTAATACCCCTTGCCATCGTTCACCTGCGCAGTCATATTAAATAGCTCACCGAGCTCCACATGGGTTAGTCGATTCTCGTAACCCTCGAGCCCAAAGACGGTCAGCATCGCCAATAAGTTACTCCAGGCTTTCGGGGTGAGCTGCGTGATGGCAAGATTGTTGTCCGCCAGGAACCGCCCGATAATGGGGTGCAGCGGTAGGGTGAACCCGGCCTTCAGGGTGTGAATGTTGACGGCGGTTAACCCCGGAGGAGGGAGGTCGGCACGCTCTTTCTTCCCGGGGGCATACATGAAGACATTCACAGGGATGCGAAATTTCTTACGGATCGTAGGTAGGGCATGTTCACTGATGGTACTCACGACCTCGCTCGCCTTGAGATCGGATTTATTGGCGGCATCGAAGAGGTCTCGCTCGGGCAACGGGAAGCTCGCCGCATACGCCCTCACATATTCTCCCCAGCTGAAGTCGTGGATGACCTTGGCGGGGACCTGGTACTCCGGCAGCCGGAGAAATGGGAAATCGATGAAGCGAAGATACTCGTGAGTGATCTCCACCTCACCCTCATCCTCTTCCTCATCGAGCTCGCGGACAAGATCACTTGGTCGGCACTCTCGGCGACCTCCTCTGGGACCTCGGTGGCCTCCACTTTGTGGATGGCCGAGTCATCGGTGGTTCGGGCGAGGTCCTCCCGAAGCTCGCAGAGACCTGAGGCATCGTCGTCTCTGGAGTTGGTAGCTCTCTCCCCCAAATCAGGACGGACCTCGCCGAGGACCTCGCGGCTACTCGGGCGAGCTACAGAGCTCGCCCCAGATCCCGAGGTGATCACCACGGGGGTCATTTGGGGAATTGGCCGATCATCAATCATTGGTCTTTTCCCCAGATTCTGGTTCGGAGGGGTCCGGCTCGTGGATTGGCTTGACATGTTGGGGTTAGCAACGGGGGGCATTTTTTATACCATTTTTTAGGAGTCCAAGTCGACGCAACAGTAGTCAGAGTAGTCGGGGGGATGATCGGAATATGTGCAAAACCCTCGGAAAGGTTGAAGGGAAGGAAGAACAAAAGCTAAGAACAAGAAAGAAAAGGATTTCTACCTTGGGAAGCGCTCGAAAGTCTGTCGGTTGCGAGGAAATCGGGCGCCGGAAAATCGTTCAGGAAAGTGAGGAAGCAAAAGTGAGAAATGAATTGAGTCGCCCATATTTATAGGCTCTGGGCGAGATCAAATATCCAAAGAGTATAGGGGCCTATTTGCAAAGAATTTGAAAAATCATCATAACTGGCGCGGGAAACGATGCCTGAAAAGGCGTGCACGACGCCTCGAATCCCGCCCCACGTTGGCACTCGAACCGCCTCATAGGAGCTCGCCCGTGATCTCGCAGGTCAGCTCGCCCACACATTGAATGAATCATGATGTAGGCGACCTGGGGGGCAAATGTTGATGGACGAACCATCCAAGGGTAAGGAGCTCGCCAGGGTACTAGGGCGTACTCAAGTGAGAAGGTCGGTAGAGGAGCTCACCCGCAGCAGATGATGCCGCGACCAAGCCCACCGCCATACAACCTAAGAGCTCGCTCAGGAGCCCGTCAGGGAGCTCGCCCATGTCCAGAGGGGGACCTCGCCGAGGTCCGTCATCGCACAGCCATCAGAAATGGCACAAGGCAATGGAGCTCGCCCAGGAGCCCACCCCTGAGCTCGCTTAAGAGCTCGTCCCGTAGCCTGCTAGATCTCGATAGTTGTACTCTTTTTCCCTCCGTCCAGTTTATCCACAAGGGTGGTTTACGGCGAGGTTTTTAACGAGGCCCATCTAGTCTAAGGCATAGTAGTAGGACGAGGCACGTTGTAGGGAGCAGTGTGAGGGATTAAGACGAAGGTGTGGAACCTTCGTCAACACCGGAAGCCAAATAGGCTCGTAAGGTGCCACCTCACTCTCGCACACCTATAAATAAGACCTCTCTTGTAACTATTACACAATTCAATACAATTAATACATTTCCTATACTTTACTTTCTCTCTCTAATACTCTCACTTTCTCTCTCCGTCTTACCCTCTCAAGAACTAAGAACACTAATTCTTAGATTATTGTTTGGTAGAATTAATCCGGTATAACTAGCCACATAACAAACACGATTAGTAAATTCTATCAACAATTTGGCGCTAGAAGGAAGGCGCGAATCGAACCAAAAATTTGAGAGTAAAAAATTAGGGTTTCTTTGAAGATTTGAAGATTTGAAGGTGTTCTTGACAAAGCTCAAGAACACTTGAAGATACACACATTTTCATACCTTGGACGAAAACCCAGATTTTTGGGTAAAAACCCGGATTTTCGGATCCATATTTTCTGCCCGGAAAAAGTTTTCAAACGCACGCGTGTACACGAATAAACCGAATTTAAGATAATTCGTCTCACGCGAGGCTAGACGAAAACTCAAACAAAAACCAACCTGGCCGGAGACCGCGACCTCGGCGACCTACCCCAGCTACCTCGGCGACCTGTTGCAAGTTACCCCCTCCAGAACCCAAAAATGGCTAAGGGACAGACCTCCGCAACTGCCGAAAAGTCGAAGGGGGGCGACCAGGACCAGGCCGAGGTGTAGACCTCGCGTCGACCTCCCCAGAAAAGCACTGCAGCTCCGCGACCTCCGCGAGTTGTAGTGACCCAGGAAGACTTGAGCCCTGCCCTGAGGGACCTAGCCAACAACCCCGACGAGCTCCAGCGCACCATCGCAACCTTGCAGAGGTTGCAGCAGAGGCAGAACGACGAGCTCGCCCTAGTACCTAGGCGGGCTCCAGCCGAGGCCCGGGAGCAAGTGAGGCCCACTCAGGGTACCCAGACCCGGGGGAAGTATAGCACTCTCCCCACCGAGCAGGAGGCGAGCTCGGCCCAAGCTTGCCAACACCGAGAATGGGCCAGAAAAGCCAAGGTGGTAGAGGAGCCCGCCCCATACACCGGGCGAGCTTCGGCCTACACCGAGGCATCCGGCACCCACCAATCGATGAGGAGGAAGGTCCTCCAGGGCAGACTGGGGCCCAGGTGCGGAGAGAACGAACGAACAGCCGCCCCGGTCGCATCCCACGGGGGAGACTCAGACCTGCAGCGGCGCAGGTCCGCTCACGATCAATTAAGAAGGCCCGCCACCGACAGGTTGGGCCCCCACGGCGGATGTCAATTCCAGCCTGTCACTGAGAGGTCGCCCCAGAGTGAGGCACCTCGGGGGCGTGCATCCACGAGACGCACGACCTTCGAGAAACCTCCGTCGGAGGTGACCCGCGATGACGAGCTGGCCTCGCTGAAAAAAAGCCATCGAAATGCTACAAGCACAAGTAACGGCCAAATCTGGCTGACCTGACGCCACCACTCTCCCCGCATCCCCACTGGCATCTGCCATCCTCCGAGAACCAGTCCAGAAGAAAATCCAATTCCTGGTGATGTCCGCATACGAGGGCGAGTCCAACCCGAAGGTCCACTTGGCCAAGTATGCGGACTTTATGATTTCGGTCGGTGCCACCGACTCCACCCAGTGCCGAAACTTCCCGTTGACCCTAGGGGACCGAGCTCACCGCTGGTTTTCATCACTCGCCCCGGGTTTGGCCAACTCTCGCGGGAGTTCTTAGCCCACTTCTCCGGGTTCGGGTCCTACCTTACCCAGAAACACCGTCTCGCCAACATCCACCAAGGCAAGAACGAGACCGACCAGCAGTACCTGGAGAGGTTTGATAAAATACTACTGGAGGGCGAGCCAGTGAGCGAGGACACTAAGGTCGTCGCAGTGATGGCCGGGCTCAGGAAGGGCACCAACCTCTGGAAGGAGATGCACCTCGCATGTCAGAACACTTACAATGAATTCCGCCACAAGGCGGGGGTGTTCGTGGCTATGCAGGAGGCACTGCTGAAAGAAGTTGGTGCCCCGGAGGAAAAGAAGCCCTACGGGAAGAAGTCCGGGGGCACATACAAGGCCCCCCGGAACTTGAAGGCCTTTGGCGACGGGGACGAGTTCAAGGAGAAGCTCAACCAGGTCCTCACCATCTCCGTCGACCACGTCTTCACAGCTATCAAAGATAAGGCCTTACTGGAGGAGTCGAGGCGGATCCGCCAGGACCGCACGAGGCTCAACCCCAATAAATACTGCGCCTACCACCAGGCCATCGGCCACTTCACCAGCGAGTGCAGAGACCTCCTCAAACAGCTCTGGAAATTCTATGAGGATGGGAAGCTGGCCGAGTTCGTGAAGAAGGCCCCAACTAAGAGGCCGAGGTTCGACAGGAGGGAGGCCTCCGATGATGAGGAGGAGGACG
>JAPKLY010005831.1:0-12104 GCA_026898435.1 Prunella vulgaris | reverse complement strand
AGAAACTAAAACGAGTAGAATCTAAGGGCTCACTTTCCGCACGTACTCTGACTCACTGAGATAGTAGTCCAACTGACTCACTTCCGAGCAGTCAGTAGGTTTGTTATCTCTACTGAGCCTCCGAGCACTTTACTCACACTCAGCTTATCTGACTCGGTACTGAACCGTCCCTACTGCCCCTGCGGACATTCAGCCTACTGAGTACTTCAGAGAACTCTGACTGAGTGCGTTAGAGCATTTTTCTGAGTCTTTCAGAAAAATCTGACATCAGTGTATTCCCCCCCATACACTGATTTAACTCGTTTCGGGACCAACACCTATCACCATGCCGTTAGTGAGAATGAGGACCCCTGGGAGGCCTTGAAGAAGGAGTTCACCGAGTTTCTCACCGATCGTCCTCCCAAGGATGGTTTGGTTGTCGACATCGGGGACCTTAAGGAGATGGGTGCCGACTTGAGTGCCGTGCCTCCCGGTGTTAGGATTGTTGGTGGGAGATATCCACCTTTACAGATTGATGCTTAGGACGACGCGATGATAGACACCGAGGGTCTATCTCCGTTCGAGGTTCTCCCAGGTCTCTCTCCTCAGGGTGCCGGCGAGCAGGCAGGCGACCGGGCCGGCTAGCAGGCCAGCGAGCAGGCTAGTCATGGAAGTGGGCATGCGGGCACTCAGCCGGGCGAGCAAATCGGCGATCAAGCTAGCGAGCACTAGAGTGTTAGGACTCCTTTTTATTTTCTACTTTTTTATTTTTACTTCTTCGCCCTTGAAGGCGCCCCACATGTACTTGAACCTTTTTATCATCGATGATTATGCAGTTTCCTTTCCATAGAATTTGTTTATACTTTACTTCTATTGATGTTTTATGTCTTGCGTTATTATTGCTCATTTTTTGTGTATGGTGTTTTTAATTGATTCGTCTTACTTTTCCTTTTGCAGAATCACGAATTCACACCTTTTTATTTTCCATCTTTTTCGATGCGGGCTTATTGATTGGTAAGGACTCTCTTTTTCTGGTATATCCATAGGGCCAGTCTCGTTACCTTGCCGTATAATTATTTTGACTCGTAAGTCTTTTGAGCTTATAATTTGAGATATTTTTTGAAACATCAATTTGTTAAACACGAGACGATCATACAAAATCATTTTTTCGAAAGGAAATATCTTCTTCATTAATATAATATGACTTTGTACAACTCTTGACTATATTTGAACTAAACCTACTTGCCCCTATACATGTTGGGTAAGCAAGGTTTTTAAAGAAATCTTTACAACTCTTTACTGATAGAACTTCTTGAGGTGTGCGACGTTCCAAGTGTATGATGAGGGGTTGCCTTGCATATCTTCCAAGTCATATGTCTCATTTGGCCAACTCTTTGTCACCCTGAAGGGACCTTCCCATCTTGGACCGAACACACCTGAAGGGACTGCTAATATCTTCCTCATAACTAAATCACCAACTTTGAACTTTCTATCTCTAACCTGTGAGTTGTAATATTTTCTGCTCGTCTTTTATAGATAGCATTTCTTAGCTCCGCCGAAGTTCGCGTCTCTTCAATCAAGTCTTTTTCCACTGCCATGTCATCCTCGTTCGTTTCTTCATCATACTTAACTATCCTCCACGTTCTATGTTGAACTTCTACCGGGATAACTACCTCAACTCCGAAGGCCATGGTGAATGGTATCTCCCCGGTACACGTCCTATAAGACGTCCTGTAAGTCTATAGCACTTCCAGCAGCTCATTAGCCCAACTGTCCTTTCTTTCTTCCAATCGGATCTTCAGGATGTGTTTCAAGATTTTGTTTACGGCTTGATTAGGGTCATAATTACATTTTTTTGCATCCATTTCTATATGGTTTTGATGTTCTTATGTTCATATTTGACCCTAATATGATATACTTTGTGCATTTAACCCTTTGTTGGCAAGGAAGTTGTGTTTATAGGTGAAAACGACCAAAACGGTGAAGAAATAATCAAGTTTGACAAAAGTCCTAAATTCTGGAATTAAGCCAATTGGTGCAATTGTTGTTCCATGTTGAAGAGCTTAAAGAGAGGGTCACAACGAAAGAAGAATCGAGTCAATCGGAGTCCTAGAACTCAAGATATGACAAAAACGAGGAAGTCGCGCATCGACCGACACTAAGTGTCTTGATCGGCAGCCGAACCCCCTCGCTAGGCAGCACGTCCATTGAAGTCACGCGCCCACCCACTGACTCGAGCGATGGCACCGCACACGTTGCCGCGCGACTCTGATCGGCAGCACTCATGCTTGTGATCGGCAGCGATGCACCGGTGCCGACCAGAGTAGGCAGCGAGCATGCTTGTGGTCCAGCGGCGGTCTGGATTTTCGAATTTTCAGGGCTATTTTCGTATTTTCGCGCTTTTAATGAAGGGCACTTTGGACTAAACATTTTGGGCACTATAAATACCTCGAGGATCAGATTTTCAAGCATTCCATCATAATTTCAAGTTCTTAGATTAGTTTAGAGAGAGAATTAGGTAGTTACTTAGTGGGTTCTTAGTTAGATTCAATCTTCTTTCTTCCATAACTTTTGATCCGTCCATCGGATTTTAGATCCGTTGTTCCTACATACTCGTAGTGATTAGAGCTTTATTCCTGCGGTTCATTTTTGTATTTCGAGCTTTGGATCAAGACTTAGCATTTTGGAGGTTTGTAGATTATATTCAATTTCTCCACTTATGGTAAAATTTCCTTTAATTCTCTTGTTTTAATTCATAATCATGATGTTTAGATTGTTAATTGTTGATTTCCAATTCATATTAGCCATGGGCTAATATCCTTGTTGCATGATTGTATGAATACTATGCTGAATTTAGTCTCTTGTTAATCCTATGCATGAATTAGTGATCTTGTTGAATTAATTCTCTTATTAATGACTTGTATGAATGCATGGGATGTTTAATTGGAATGTATGGCTTATATGGTTAGCAATGAAATGAGAATTGAGCTATAAGAACTTTATGCATACCAAGTGTTTGATATTTGGCTTGTATGACCAATGAGAATTGCATATTAGCCTAGACCTCTTAATTTGAGTGTTGGAAGTTGTAGAGAGATCTAGACATCCAATAGAGCCCTTACCTTGTGTTGTAGAGAGATCTAGACACTAGTTGGCTTGACTAAGACACCATGAGAACTTTTGCATGCTAGGATGGATAGGACACTAGAGGAACTATAGTAGGATTACTTCCATGCACACACACCACTCACTTGCTCACTTCTTTGAGGTGATAGTTAGGATTCACTATTTCTTGTCGATTTAGTTGATAGAAACCTTGATTGTTTTATTGCTTTCCTAGCTATTAGCCTTTTGTAGACATTCTATACTTGTTTGATATCGCATCATTTCCCTGTGTTCGATATTTAACTTGGTTAACTTGCCACGACAACAACGACCACGTACACTTGCATGGAAATCATACACGATTTTGGCAAACACGGCTTCGACCTGTCCATTCGACTGAGGATGGTATGGGGTGGAATAATGTTTCTTGATATCCCACGAGGCGCAGACGTCTCTTAGCTTACTTCCGTCAATCTGTCTTCCGTTATCTGTTACGATCGACTGTGGTAACCCAAATCTGCATATTATGTTTTTCCAAATAAAACTTATCATTTTTTCTTGGGTTACAGTTGCTAAGGCTTCAGTTTCGGCCCACTTAGTGTAATAGTCCACGGCCACCACTGTGAATTTTACTCCACATTTTCCAGGAGGGAATGGGCCAATCAAGTCGATACCCCATTTAGCACATGGCCATGGACTGTATACTGATTTTAATTCTTGCGCCGGGGTATGAATGCTCGCAGCGAAATGCTGGCACTTCAAACATCTTTTAGCATATCTGATGGCATCCTTCCGTAACGTTGGCCAGTAGTATCCTTGCCTAATAGTCTTGTAGGCTAAGGCTTGCCCCCCGGCGTGGCCTCCATATATCTCTTCATGAATTTCTTCTAACATTTTTTGTCCTTCTTCCGGGGAAAGGCATCTGAGTAACAGAAGTGAAATTCCTCTTTTGTATAACTGTCCCTCAATCATCGTATATCTGGCAGCTTGTTTTACAAATCGTCGTGCTTCCCACGGATCCTCCGGCTGCTCTCAATTGGACAAGTATTTGCTGATGGATGTGCGTCAATCGGCAATCATTTGTTGGTTGTTTACTAGTTGTTGCCCCCTCTTCAACACTTGATTAATATAATCAAATGTTGAAGGATTTTTTATCTTTGTTATAACAACCTCAGAGATGCTTGCTTCTTCGGTACTTGTGGCCAATCGAGCTAGTGCGTCTGCTTGTGTATTTTCCAGCCGAGGAATTTGTTCAATGTACACTTGTTCGAACTTGGATATTAGATTCGCCACTATTCTTTGGTAGATGATCATTTGTCGATCCTTTGCTTCATATTCACCTCGGACTTGAGATATTATTAGTTGTGAATCTCCGTAAATCTGAAGTTTGGTAGCCCCCACAGCTAACGATAGTCTCAATTCCACAATAAGTGCTTCATACTCGGCTTCGTTGTTGGTGGCTAGGAAGTCGAATCTTATTGCTGAGGTGAACACCTGTTTGTCGGGGCTTACTAGGACAACACCCGCGCCTGCTGTGGAATTTGTTGCGGAACCGTCTACATAGAGGTGCCATGGGTATATACGTCCCCTCATCGGATCTTAAGGGTAGGTTAGCTCTACTATGAAATCTGCTAGAGCCTGCCGTTGATCGCTGTTCGGGGAGCGTAGGTTATTCTATACTGGCTGACCTCTAGTGACCATTTTAGCAATCGTCCGACAGTATCAGGTCTGTGTAGGACTTGTCGCAAGGAAAAGGTCGTTAAGACTTCCACTTGGTGATCAAAGAAGTAAGGTCGTAGCTTCCGCACACTCATCACCAACGCGTATGCCAACTTCTCCATTGGGGAATATCGCAGCTCCGCTTCATGTAACACCTGGCTGACATAGTATATTGGTAAGTGTGTCTTCCCCTCTGCACGTACCAATGCTGAGCTTATGACCACCTCTGATGCTGCCAGGTATAAATATAACTTTACCCCTGGTACGGGCTTTGAAAGGATTTGAGGGTTACTGAGATACTTCTTTATATCCTCAAAAGCCTTCTGGCAGGCATCAGTCCACACGTAATTATTCTTCCCGGTTCTTTTACATATACCTTTGCCTTTGATGGACTCAAAGAATGCCCTATTCTTATCTCCCGATCTGGATATGAATCTGTTTAACGCCGCAAGACACTCTGTGGGTCTTTGAACAGCTAGCACATCCTTTGGTGGTCCCATCTCCAGAATACACTTGACCTGTGCGGGGTTAACTTCTATCCCACGCTGACTCACTAGATGTCCCAAAAATTTCCCGGACTGCACCCAAAGCTGCTTTTCTTCAGATTCAGCTTCATGTTGTATGTTCTCATGATGTCGAATGCTTGTTTGAGGTGCTCCAAGTGATCTTCTTTCCTAAGACTTTTCACCACAATGTCATCGACATAGACCTCCACCGTGTCACCGATGTGCTGATCGAACATCTTGTTGACTAGTCTCTGATATGTGGCGCCGGCATTAATTAACCCAAAAGGCATTCTTTTCCAACAGAACAAGTTTTTGTTCGTGTAGAAAGCTGTATGTTCTTGGTCGTCCGGATGCATGGCAATCTAGTGGTATCCTGCAAAAGCGTCCATGAACGTCATTATCTCATGTCCCGCCGTATTGTCCACCAACTGGTCAATATGAGGTAACGGGAAGTTATCCTTGGGACATGCGGCATTGAGGTCCGTGAAGTCTATACAGAGCCTCCACGTTCCGTTTGGCTTCTTGACCAAAACAGGATTCGCCACCCACTGTGGGCACAACGCCTCTTGTATATGCTTGTTGTCCAACAACTTCTTTACCTCCCCCGTTAATGATTCGTACTTATCAGGTCCATACTTCCTTCTTTTCTGACGGACCGGTTTCTTTGTGGGATCGATATTGAGACGATGACACTCATACTCCACCGGTATCCCCGTCATGTCCTCATGTGACCATGCGAACACATCGAGGTTGGCACGTAGGAACTCCTCCATCCTGCTTCTGTAGGGCTCTTCTAACTCAGATCCAATAAAAAGTTCCAAGTCCTCTTTATTGGGATCCAACTGTATGGACCTCAACTCTTCGACCGGAGTGGCATGTCGCTTCTTACCTTTCCATCGTGGGTCTTCAATGGGTCCTTCCATATGCATGTCCATCTCCATCTGGACTGGCTTGTAACCCAATCGGGGCTCGATGTCCTCTTGCTCACCTGTCTGACCTTCCGGTGCTAACTCCACATCATCATCTGCCTCCGTTAGGGTAACTGGGGTGTCATCTTGAATCTCCATGCTATTCCCGGGAGTTTGATTTTGTTGAGGTGTATCATCTACCTTCATCTCTTCCGGTGTTTGATCGACCTCCATCATCTCCGTATCGATGGAGATAGCATCCAAGATACTAGGCTCATCAGGGGAATGTTGCGATGCCGCCTCTTCATAGACCAACACCTGAGTGACAGGCTTCTTTAAGGTTAGCAAACATTCTCGTGCCTTCTTTTGGTCCCCTTTGACTGTACCTGCACCTTTTAGAGTAGTAAGTGGAACATGCAGCTTTGAATTCTAAAATGAAGGGGCGGCCAAGGAACCCATTATAGGTGGATGGTTGATCTACGACTAGAAAATCTAACAACCTAGTCATCCTCCTTTCTGGGTCCTCAAGCGCTACAAGTTTTACTGACAAACGAATTACACCTAGTGGGACGGTCACAGTCTCTCCGAATCCCACTATTTTATGATTACAATCATCTATGTAGGATTCGTAATCTCCTAACTGATCTAGTGTCTTCTTGAAGAGGATGTTTGTGTAGGCTCCAGTATCCACTAGCAGTCGGTGCACTCTCGTGTTCATAATGTTTGTGCTGATAACTAGAGAGTCATTGTGTGGTGTCAGGATCCCTTCGAGGTCTGCTTGTGAGAACACCAAATCCACAGTAGGCTTTGCAGGTACCTTAGATCCGGACCCCATTTCTTACACCTGGTTGACCGCCCGTATTTCCACCTTCTTTTGTCTTTTCAATGTCGGGCGGCCATCAATCATTCCTCCAGTCGAACCTATCTCCTCGAGTACCAAAATTTCACGGTTGGGCTCCTGATGTGCTGGCATTGCTGGCGGACCCCTTCGCACTTGCCTATTCGGTGCCCTTTCAGCCTCACCTCTGTCTTCCTCATCTGAGCCTCCTGCCTCAGTTGTCGTTGTCTTTTCCCAGGAGCTTTCTTAACGAACTCCGCAAGCTTCCCATTTTCATAGAATTTCCATAATTATTTTAAGAGATTGCGACATTCACTGGTGAAATGTCCGATACTCTGATGATAAGCGCAGTATTTGTTCGGGTTCAGCTTGCTTCTATCCTGCCGGATCCTCCGGGGAGCTGCAAGCATGTCTTGATCCTTCACGGCATTGAACACGTGATCGATCGTGGTGGCCAGCACCTGATTGAGTTTTTCCTTATACTCTGCAGTGTCCCCGAATGATTTTAGATTCTTGGGAGCATTATAACCACTTCCCCCGGGTTTCTTACCGTTCTTCTTCCCATCAGTCTCCGTGCCCAATTCTTTTTGCATGGCTTCTTGCATCGCCACATACACACCAGCTTTATGGCGAAATTCTGCGTATGTACTAGGACAGGATAAATGCATTTCTTTCCATAGGTCCGTTCCTTTATGCAGTCCCGCCATGACTGCAACAATTTTGGTGTCCTCACTGACTGACTCACCTTCCAAAAGGATCTTATCAAATCGCTTAAGGTACTACTGATCAGTCTCTTTCGCTCCTTGTGAGATGTTGGCCAGTCGATGCTTTTGTGTCAGGTATGTCCCGAACCCTGAAAAGTGGGACATGAACTCTCGGGTCAACTGGCCGAATGATTGAATTGATCCGGGTGCCAATGCTGAAAACCATCTGTTGGCACGGTCTCCCAAGGTCAAGGGGAAATTTCTGCACTGTGTCGCGTCCGAGGCCCCCATCGAGATCATATAATCAGCATATTTTGATATATGCACCTTGGGGTCAGACTCACCCTCATACAGTACCAATGATGGAACATGTATCTTCTTATGTATTGGAGCCGTAAGGATGGTCGTGGATAATTGTGAGATTGGGAGGGAAGTGTATGTCTCGACTTTATCTTTGCTGGCCACCTGTTCCCGCAGGTCCTCCACCACTTTCTTTAACTTCTCTATCTCCACAAGCGACGACCCACGGGATGATCCCCCTCCTCGAGGCTGTTCCGGGTGCACCGCATATTGGCGTGCTGCCCCCGGCAGTCTCTCACTTCGGGCAACCTCCCTATGTGGTCTTTGGAGATTACTTGCAGCATTGGGGCACAACCTCTCGGATGCCCTTCTCCTCAATCGGTCCTGAATAGGCCTGCGTTGATGTCTCGCATCTGACTCACATGGCTCTTGATGCTGTGAGTATCCGGACCTACCACCCTCGGAATGATGGCTCGGTTCATTGTGTCTATCACCTTGTGACCCTTCTTGATGTCTAGGCTGCTCGGCTGGTCGCCCAGCTGCTCGTCCCTCTAGTCGCTGGTCTGATCGCCTAGGTTGCGGTCCTAGGTGATCGCACATCTTTTGTTTGCCCTTTGAATTTTCTGGGGCAACCCGTCCACTACTGGCCTCTTCCTCTTGTGCGTGGTAACCTGTCCTCGTGTCATGCCTTGTCTCCGTAGGGGCCGCTTGAATCATCGGCAGACGAGTTACCATCGTCTGTTGCCTTTGCATTTGTTGCAAGATGGTCATTGCCCTCTCGATGTCTTCGGGAGTTTTTACCACTGACTCCAAGGTAGCTTCAATTTGTGGTCTAACCGAGGCCGCAGGTAACGCTGGGACTCGGGTTAATCCGGTTTGTTAATGTCCCGACGGTTTCTTCCCTTTCCACCTTCGACTCGTCGATGTGGTACGAGATTCATCATGAGAAACTTCATATGTTTGTCTCGTCATTCTTTTGGTAGAAATTGTGTGTAGGAAGCGAATTTTTAAAGAAATTCTTTTCTAGCTGGTGTTCTTGAGAATAATAATCTTTCTCGAAGGCACTCACACTTGAAGATTTTCTTTTTGTTCTTCACACAACTTACTAAATTCGGAAGGTTGTTCTTGAGAAAATAGAGAAATAACTTGAATTCTTCAATTGACGGAGGTTCGGGGCCCTTCCTCTAGCGCCAAATTGTTGTGCAATCTTACTAATGTGAAATATATGTGGCTAATTAATCTTACTTGATCACACAAACAATAATCTAAAAGTAATTAGTAATGATATTGTGAATTGTAGAGAGAAAATGTAGAGAGAGAAATATTGAATGTTGTTTCTTGTTCTCAAAGTTTTAGATCCCTTTACAAATGACCTATTACAAATATTTATACCCTTGTAAGGGTGAGGTGGCACATTTTTAAGTCACTTGGCTTCTGATGGTGACAAGTGTCCTCCACTTGTCACCTCCTTAGCCACTTGCCCCACTAATCCTAACCTAACCGACCTATGTATTCCTTGTAGGTTCTTGGGCATCTCTTATATCTTCATTCTTGGGAATAATGGGTTGGCAGAAGGGCGAGCAGGGTGGCGAGCAACTTGGGCTTGGCTTCATAGCTTGTTGCCTCGCCATCTTTAAGTCAAGCGAGCAAGGTGGCGAGCAACTTGGCCTCATTGGCTCGTTGCCTCGCCATCTCTGAGTCAGGCGAGCAACATGGTGAGCAACTTGGCCTCGTGGGCTCGTTGCCTCACCATCTCTGAGTCAGGTGAGCAAGGTGGCGAGCAGCGTGGCGAGCAACTTGGGTTTGGCCACGTGGGCTTGTTGCCTCGCCATCTCTGAGTCGGGCGAGCAAGGCGGCGAGCAGCGTGGCGAGCAACTTGGGTTTGGCTACATGGGCTTGTTGCCTCGCCATCTCTGAGTCGGACGAGCAGTTTTGGTCTTAATTCCTTTTATCAACAATTGTAATGAATTATTTGTAATTCAATGTAATGCTAATGTTTTATGCTTTTCTATACTAAGTGCGTAAAGACTTCAACTACATAAAGACAAACTCCAATGCACATAAACTACATAAATACAAACTCCACAGTGCATAA
Organism: Prunella vulgaris; assembly: GCA_026898435.1. NCBI lineage: Eukaryota > Viridiplantae > Streptophyta > Magnoliopsida > Lamiales > Lamiaceae > Prunella > Prunella vulgaris. The sequence continues at coordinate 1,950 of JAPKLY010005831.1, read as the reverse complement.
ACTACATAAAAATAACCCAAATCAACTACAATTCAAACTAAATTCCATCAGTTTTACAACAATCTAAAGGCTAAATCATAACACAAATATCATTAGAAAGCAAAGTACCATTGGATAAAGACCAGTGTCTAAACAAACCAGAGTACAAACATAGAGATAAAATCCTCACAAATTCAAACAATCCATAATCCTATATTTTCCCAAACACCTTAGTCTTATTAATTTTTTTTCTTGCCCTTCATATTAGCAGTTTCATTTAGACTAGATTAAGGTCACAAACTTCTTACCTTCTCATAAAATTACTCTGATCATGTCATCTCTATTTGTGTACACACTATTAATATTGACATTGCAACTGATATAGGTGTTTGGACTAAAATTCATTCCAGTGAATGGTCCCATTAAGCTGACATTTAGAAGCACCATCTAAGCTCCAATTAAGTTGTGAGAGTGAAATGATTTGGGGAGTATTTGATCCCTTTAAACAAGGGCATTTTGCAGCATTTTCACACTATTCTACTCGAATTATGACATTCCATTTCAAACCAAATATGATTGAAATGACTAAACAAGAATATTTGTGATCAACATGACTAAAATTGTATTTAACCATACCAAAATAACCAAAAAGAATTTCAATAAAATATGCATAAAAAACAATAATCTTCAACTCAATTGCAAAAATCAAACTTGCATAATCATGAGATCAAGAGATTAGCGTGCTTTGAGTGCGACCCAATTGAGTGGGATCAAGAGATTGGTGAGCTTTAAGCACGACCCAGTTGGGGTAAAGTGGAGTGAGGACAGATTACTCCTATTGGTGGAAATGTCATTATTGTGAGAAGAGACTATGAAAGAAAGGTTTATAAAATTAACTTTCAAATAATAAAATAAAAAAACTTAAAATTAAAACCTATAACTTAAAATTGAAAAACAAAGGAGACTCACACGCGCATGCAGAGCGCCGAGCATCCGTATCCTCTTGTCATGGTTCTCCACCTTTAGATATGTCAATCTTTTTTTGAGCTCTGCTTCGGTGCTAGAGCTTGTTTCTTTGAGCCTTTTCTCTATTATAACAATTTGTTAATCTTTGATCTTTGTAGTTCTATTTCACCTATATTGTTGTCACAATTCGATGGTGATGAAGACAACGATTGGAAGAAGCCAGGCATCTCCGGCTGTTGTCTAGAGTTCTTGGGATCCATGGAATTGATTTATTGAAGAGACATGATTTGCTGCAGAGTGCTGAGTTTGTGTAGATAACATGAGTTTGATTTCAAGTTTTAATTTTTAGGTGTTAATTTTAATATTATATTTTAAACTTTTTTTATTTACAAAATTATTATTTGAACATTTAATTTTGTTTTAATTAATTTAACTTATTGGGGAATTTATTAAATCCACATGTCACGTATAAATAGGGATGACAACGGGGCGAGTCTGGGACGGGTTTGGCTTGTCCCAGGACCCGCCCCGCCAAGAATTTTTAGGACATGAGACCCGCCCCGCCCTGCCTCAATTTGGAGTTGGATCCGCCCCGCCCTGTCCCACGAACCCGGCGGGTTTTACCCGCCCCGACCCGCCTATTTATTTTATTTTATTTTTATCATACATATCAAATGCATTACACAAAATATATAAAATTTTAAAATATAACATCAATATTAATATGAATGATTTAAACAACAATAAATATGCAAAATAATCCACTTCAAATTTCAACTTATTAAATCTAAATATTTAAAATCACACATATATTGTTCATTGAAATTAAAATAATAAAAAAATTAATGAACCCTAATTTGTACAATTTTTGCTCGTGACTTATGAATATATCTAATCTGATAGTTGAATGAATATGTTAATTAATAGCTTAATTTTTATATATTTAATTATACATATATGTTGGGACAATCTTGGTATTTTGATTAGATCCCAAAACCCCGGATG
>JAPKLY010005828.1:0-12106 GCA_026898435.1 Prunella vulgaris | reverse complement strand
TGGTAACTCAACATCACATAGCCTCAAATAATTTGTTCCTTCTCGTGACATGGTATTATGATAAAGTTTCAAACGATGACCATTAGCATAGAAGAGTTCCCCTTTATCATTCATCAATTCATACCATCCACTTGCAAAGCAATTTGAAATTGTAAAGGGGCCACTCCATTTCGACTCTAATTTCCCGGGAAACAACTTCAATCTTGAATTAAACAAAAGTACTTGATCGAGCACTTTGAATGACTTCTCTTTTATGTTTGCATCATGCCATTTCTTAGTCTTTTCCTTGAAAATCTTAGCATTTTCGTACGCCTCATCTCTAAATTCATCTAACTCTAACAATTGAAGATGTCTTTTCTCCCCACATGTTTTCTCATCAAAATTCAACTTCTTAATGGCCCAATAAGCTTTGCTTTCAAGCTTAACGGGCAAATGACAAGGCTTACCATATACAAGTTGGTAAGGAGAAAGGTTCAACAGAGTTTTAAAAGCCGTACGATAAGCCCACAATGCATCATCCAACTTAAGTGCCCAATCTTTCCTATTAGCGCTCACGGTCTTCTCTAAGATAAGCTTTATTTGGCGATTTGACACTTCCGCCAATCCATTAGTTTGGGGATGATAGGCCGTGGAAATCTTATGCTTCACATCGTACTTTACTAGTAGATTCCCCAACGCTCTATTTACAAAGTGAGTACCCCCATCACTAATCAATGATCTCGGCACACCAAATCTAGCAAAAATATTCTTCCGTAAGAACTCCATCACCACTCTTGCATCATTGAATTTCGTGGGAATTACTTCCACCCACTTCGAAACATAATCAACCGCCAAAAGAATATACAAATAACCATGAGACGATGGGAAAGGTCCCATAAAGTCAATGCCCCATATATAAAAAACCTCAACCTCTTGAAAGATATTCAAGGGCATCTCATCTCGCTTTGACAACCCCCCAACTCTTTGGCATCGATCACATCGGGCAACAAACATATGACAATCCTTGAAAACTGAAGGCCAATAAAAACCACATTGAAATACCTTTTGAGCCGTCTTAATGGACCCAAAATGTCCTCCGCAAGGCAAAGAATGGCAATGTGTAAGCACACTATCAATTTCTTCATCCGGGATACATCTCCTAATCATGGAATCGGCACAACGACGATACAAATATGGATCATCCCAAATATAACGACGTACCTCTTTGTAAAACCGTTTCCTTGCATTTGAATTCATTCCATAAGGAGTTGCCCCACTTGCTAAGAAGTTAGCAAAATCGGCATACCATGGAGCCTCATCTTCCATCTTCCAAAGTCTCTCCTCTTCAATACTAAAGATATGCTCATCGGGAAAACTCTCAAGTATCTCTTCTTTTTCTTCCAACGCTTCATCTCCCCTCACTAGTCTTGATAAATGGTCGGCAATCACATTTTCGCTTCCCTTCTTATCCCTAATCTCCAAATCGAATTCTTGTAGAAGTAGCACCCACCTAATCAACCTAGGTTTAGAATCCTTCTTCTTCATCAAAAACTTGATAGCCGAATGGTCCGTATACACAATGGTTCTCGTCCCCACAAGATATGGGCGAAACTTCTCCATGGCATATACAATGCCCAAAAGCTCCCTCTCGGTAGTGGTGTAATTTAATTGAGTAGCTGAAAAAGTCTTTGAAGCGTAGTAGATTGCATGAAATCTTCTTTCTCTTAATTGCCCTAGCACCACTCCCATGGCATAGTCACTCGAACCACACATAAGTACGAAAGGTTCTTCCCAATTTGGAGTGATCAAGACTGGTGCACTCACCAAGGCTTCTTTCAACAACCTAAAAGAATTCAAACAAACATCATCAAACTTAAAAGGAACATCTTTCTCCAATAATCGAGACAATGGTTTAGAAAATTTAGAAAAATCTTTAATAAATCTCCTATAGAATCCGGCATGTCCCAAGAAAGATATTACTCCCTTCTCATTTATAGGTGGAGGGAACTTCTCAATAGCTACTACCTTGGCGCGATCCACTTGTAGCCCATTAGAGGAGATGTGATGTCCAAGAACAACACCTTCACTTACCATAAAATGGCATTTCTCCCAATTGAGCACCAAATTTGCCTCTTCACATCTAATTAGTACCTTCTCAAGATTAGACAAGCAATCATCATAAGTATTTCCAAAAATGCTGAAATCATCCATAAACACTTCCATAATATGCTCAATTAACCCATGGAATATTGACATCATTAACCTTTGAAATGTAGCCGGAGCATTGCATAGCCCAAAAGGAATGCGTCTCCAAGCATACGTTCCATAGGTACATGTGAAAGTAGTCTTCTCTTGGTCTTCCGGTGCAATCATGATTTGATTATAACCGGAATAACCATCGAGGAAACAATAGTATCGATATCCACATAATCTATCCAACATTTGGTCCATAAATGGCAAAGGAAAGTGATCCTTACAAGTAGCCTTGTTCAATTCCCTATAATCAACAAAAACACGCCACCCCGTGGCCACCATTGTAGCAATTACTTCATTATTCTCAGTTTTTATGATAGTCATTCCGCCTTTCTTAGATACTACATGCAAGGGTGACACCCAAGGGCTATCACTAATTGGGAAGATCATATTCGCTCCAAGCAATTTTAACACTTCTTTCTTAATGACTTCTTGTATTATAGGATTCACTCTTCTTTGTGGTTGAACTAATGGCTTAGCATTTTCATCTAGGCGTATTCTATCATGCATAAAGAAGGATTTACACCCTTAAGATCATCCACCGTCCAACCTATAGCCAATTTATGTTTCCTAAGCATAGCAAGAAATTTTTCAAGTTCATCACCTTGAAGAGAAGAAGATACGATTACCGGATTCCTCTCGTTTTCATCAAGATATGCGTACTTGAGGTGATCGGGCAATGGCTTTAATGCAATCCTAGCTTCCTCTTCCTTCTCCTTGCTTGCTATTTCACCCTCCTTGATTTCCAAGAGCATCTCCTTTGCTTGAGTGTTCATTACTCCTTCATGTTCATTTCCTACATCATCAACAACAAAACAATCACTTTCTTTATCTTCATGAAAGTTAGGAATCTCATAATTAGAAGTAAAGAAAGGAATTTCAGCATTTTCAAAAGCTTCTTGTATACAAAGCTCTACAACATCAATAGAATTGCAAGAGGAATTCTCCTTTGGATGCTTCATAGCATCTTGGATAGAAAAGTGAAGTTCATCCCCTCCAAGCTTCAAAGTTAGCTCTCCATTATAAACATCAATAACTGCTCGAGCGGTAGCCAAGAAAGGTCTTCCTATAATAAGAGGAATATCTTTATCTTCTTCCATATCAAGAACATAGAAGTCTGCGGGGAATGTGAAATCTTTAATTCTCACGAGTACATCCTCTATAAAGCCATTAGGAATGGTGGTTGATCCATCCGCCAATTGAAGAGTAGTAGATGTTCCTTTCAAGTGACCTTGATTTAAGCTTTTGAAGATAGAGAGTGGAATCAAATTTATACTTGCTCCTAAGTCACATAGGGCTTTGTGAACTACTCCATTTCCCATGTCACAAATAATTGTGAAGCATCCCGGATCTTTCTCTTTTTGAGGTAGCTTTCTTGTCAAAGCATTATTACTCTCCTTAGTCAATTTTACCATTTCCACCCCCTCTACTCTTCTTCTCTTGGCTAAAAGATCTTTCATAAACTTTGCATAGCTTGGCATTTGTTCCAAGGCTTCATAAAAAGGAATATTTATATAGAGCTTTTTGAAAACCTCAAGGAACTTGTTGAACTTGTCATCGAGCTTCTTCTTGGCAAACCTTTGGGGATATGGAATGGGCACTACCGTCTTTGGCACCCCCCATTCATCAACTTCTACTTTATTCTTTTTTTCTTTCTCTTCTCTAACTCTCTTCCACTTAGGAACATATGCTTCCTCTTTTTCACTTCCACCCTTTTCTTCTTCTTCCACTAACCCTTCTTCCACCTTTCTTTCCTCTTCTTTTTCACCTATTGGAATAGAGTATTCCATATCAATTCCCTCATCCATATCATCAATCTTCTCCTTTTCTACCCCCTTTTCTTCATCTTCACAACAATTAGGAGCACTAGGTCCTTTATATCTCTTTGCACTTCTTAACTCAATAGCATTACACCCTTCTCTCAATTGAGCTTCAATCAAATAGGACTTGCATTCACGAGCCCTTTGTCCACATTTTCTTGATATTTCCTCCACTTTCACCTCCAATCACTTTATCTTAGCTCCTTGATCTCGACAAATTGCATCAAACTTTTGATTTGTTGCCTCTATATGCTGATATCCTTCACTTCTTATGTTATCCAGCTTTTCGAGTATAAGATGAAGTGTTTCATCAATATATGTAGAATTTCCTTGATGGTAGGATGTATAAGGCATGGAGTTGATTGATGGATGATGGTAACAATATGATGTAGAAGGTCGATTATTTGGTGGATGGTAGGAAGAGTAGTTGTATCGATCCATCTTTTTTCACAAAATCCTGCAAGAATTTCCAAGTATCAAATTCTCACAATAGTAACCAATCAAAAAGAAAAGAAATAACAAACAATCAATCAAACAAGCCGTCTCCCCGGCAACGGCGCCAAAAACTTGTTCGGTGTAAATGAGTCCTCACGTAAGTGTACGTGTTCGTGATTAGCGTGGTAAGCTTGACCAAGTTTTAATATATCGAACCCAAAGGAGACGAGGATTTGAATGATAATTTGTTGTTTCGATTGGCTAGCTAACAAAGCAATAAAAGGCAAGGGTATCTATTGTCTTCTAATTTGTCAAAAGAGCAAACTACCTATCACCTTGTGTTCGCAAAGTGAGCAAATGTGAGGGAATGTGCTAGTGTACTATCCTATGTTTCGTGAGTGAAGTATCACTTTATCATTCAATGAGATTGTGTATAATCAATGGACAAGCTTCTCTAACATGCAAAAAGGTTTCCCTAATACATATTAAAATCTCTAATTGTTAATCTAATTCACTAAAGATAATTCTCACTATCTTAGGAATTTCATCAAACACTTAATATGCATTGGCCTTAATACAAGAGAATTTAGGAAATAAGCTCTACTTTCGCAAGAGACTAACTCCCTAATGGCCCTATTATCATCTACACATGCAAGCATTCATACAAACCTTCCAATTATAGAATTGATCATACAACAATTCAAATCATTCAAAAGATCAACATATCACTTCACTACTCTATAGGCATCATACACTAACACATAAAGAAATTAGCCCATGACTAATTGTGTAAACTTAAGAACAATTATGCTAGGAACATTCATCATTAAGAAAGAAATGTAAAGAAATTTACCTATTACAATGACAATTGGAAAGATAAAATTTACCTATAAAATGCTAAATTGAAATCCGACAAATGAAATTGAAATTCGATCGGTGAGAATGTACCCTACAACCAGACGAGCATGCAGGAATAAACGGATCGACGATCACTACGGTAGATCAAAAGTTATCTAAGAATTTGTGAGAAGAACTATTAAGAAACCTCCAAGTAACTACCTCACTCTCTCTCTAATCTAAGAAATGTGTCTTAGATTATGACTTGGCTCCTTGAGAATCTGATCTTAAGAGTATTTATAGTGCCCACAATGCTTGGTCCAATATGCCCCTCATTAAATGCGCGAAAAGATGAAACTGCCCTTCGAAAATGGAACAACCGAGCCATCGCACGATCGCCAGCAGATGACCGCACGAACCAAGCTCGTGTGAGTGTTCGTGCGGCTCGTCGTCGCCCGAACCAGAAGTTCGGCGCACGAACATGGCCCATGGTCGCACGAGTCTGGCCTATGGTCGCTCGAACCCGGCTTCGACTTGTGCGATCGATCCTCGACTTCTCGTTTTCTTCATATCTTGAGTTCTAGAGCTCCGATTAACTCGATTCTTTTTTCATTGCAACCCTCTCTTCGAACTCTTCGACATGGTATCAAATTTGTCTTCATTGAATCAACTCAGATTTTCTGAACTTTTATGAACGTGCTCGTTTCTTCCTCATTTTGCTCGTTTTCACCTATAATCACAACTTTCTAGCCAAAAAGGGTTAATAGCACAATTTATACCATATTAGGGTCAAATATGATCATAAGAATATCAAAACCATATAGAAATGATTACAAAAACATGCAATTATGACCCTAATCAGATACCATTCCCACTTTTATTTCTTTGTTTGAGTTTTGAAAATTGGACAACAATCATACCTTACAATCTCCCATCTCCCTGTGTTCGATAAATAAACTTGGTCATCTTTCCACGACGATAATGATCACGTGCACTTGAGTGTAGACACCATTTTGGGCAAACAAGTTTTTTGGACACCATTTAACGTCCCCTAGCCGGACGTCACCAATGTTAGCTAAATAGCCAAGGATAATTGTTATCCATGCCATCCCACTCTAATCTCATAGCATCATGATCAAGGAAACAAGTAGGATTTCTTCCCCAAACACCTACTTTCCTTTTCAATTTGAACATGTAAGCACAAGCAATTTTCTCCTCATCTCTTCTCAACCTAATCCACCCCCATTTCTCACTATTAAACATATTCAAGAGGATTTTCAATTCAATTTTATCATCAATCAATTCAAGAGGCAAGACGAAATCAATATAAACAACATTATCAAAATAAGCATAAGTAGAAGAGTCCAAGGGTTTAGAAATGCTCATTTCAATTGTAGGCTCCTCTTCAACTTCAATTTGTTGTTTTTCTTCAATTAAGCTCAAGTCCATTAGTGGACATTTATCTTCCTCTTCTTTGACGAGTTGAATGACCTCTATCCTCTTCACCATACTTCGGTCCTTTTTATCATCCTCCCCTTCTTTTTCTCCTTCATCTTCTCCATGATTCCTATCAATTTTAACACAAGAAGTAGAGTCATAAATTTCTTTGTCAAGAGATATAGAACGAATAGTGAAAGAAGAAGGATCACAAGATCCTTTATCATTATAGTGCAAGATTATCTTGAAGTCTTCATCATTCAAATCTTTATTCTCTTCAAGAAATCGATCAATTTGATCATATACGTCTTCTTTCGGTTCATCTTTCTCTTTCTCTTCTTTTTCTACCTCTTTTTACTTACTTTTGGAAGTAGGAGAAGGATATGAGTATGGATATGGATAGGGAGAATAATAAGGATAGGGATAATGGTATGTATGGTGGTAGGATTGTTGAGGTGGAGATTGATATGGGTATGGTGAATATGGATAAGGTTGATATGTGTATGGTTGAGGAGGGTATGTGTATTGTGGACGATACGAGTAATGGTTGCATCCGTCCATCTTCAAATAAGTTCACTCCTACAAAAATAAGCAAGTATCAACACTCACCAAGAATAGTAACAATCAAACAACAATAACAAAGAAAAGAAATGTAAACAAATATCAACTAGCTTGACAAAGAGACCGTTTCCCCGGCAACGGCGCTAAAAACTTATTTTGGCGTTGCCGGGACTCAAGGATGCTCAAGAAAACAAACAATACAAACCAACAACATTCAAAAACATTCAAGTAAACTCACAACAACTTGCTCAACAAAGAAATCGTTTCCCCGGCAACGGCGCCAAAAACTTGTTTGCCAAAATCGTGTATGATTTCCACGCAAGTGAACGTGGTCGTTGTTATCGCGGCAAGTTAACCAAGTTAAATATCGAACACAGGGATACAATGCGATATCAAGCAAGCATTGAATGTCTACAAAAGCCTAATAGCTAGGAAGGCAAGAAAACCATCAAGGATTCTATCTACTATGGAAAAGCAAAAATAGTCCTAACTATCACCTCAAAGAAGTGAGCAAGTGTTAAGTGTACATGGAAGTAATCCTACTATGGTTCCTCTAGAATCCTATCCATCCTAGCATGCAAAAGGTCTCTTGGTGTCTTAGTCAAACCAACTAGTGTCTAGATCTCTCTACAACACAAGCTAAGGCTCTATTAGGTGTCTAGATCTCTCTACAACTCCTAACACTCCAATTAAGAGGTCTTAGGCTAATATGCAATTCTCATTGGTCATACAAGCCAAATATCAAACACTTGGTATGCATAAGGTTCTTATAACTCAATTCTCATTTCATAGCTAACCATATAAGCCATACATTCCAATTAAACATCTCAAGCATTCATACAAGTCATTAATAAGAGAACTCACACATCAAGATCACTAATTCATACATAGGATTAACAAGAACTAAATCCACCATAGTATTCATACAACCATGCATCAAGGATATTAGCCCATGGCTAATTGGAAATGTAAATCAACAATTAAGACATAGAAAAACATGATTAACACTAATATGAAATGAAATACAAGAAATCTTACCAATTGTTGAAGAATTGAAATACAAGCATCAAACCTTGAAAAGCTATCTCCTAATCTGGAATGCAAAATGAGAAATTGAACCGTACAATTGTAGCTTGAATAGAGAGAAGAACGTAGGAACAAACGGATCGAAATTCCGACGGACGAATCAAAAGTTATGGAAGAAAGAAGATTGCATCTCACTAAGAACCCACTAAGTAACTACCTAATTCTCTCTCTAAACTAATCTAAGCACTTGGAATAATGATGGAATTATGGTTGAAAATCTGATCCTTGAGGTATTTATAGTGCCCACAATGTTTAGTCCAAAGTGACCTTCATTAAACGTGCGAAAAGACGAAATAGCCCTCGAAAATATGCAAAACCGGGCTTCCGCACGATCCCGTTGAGGTGGCCGCACGATCTGGATCATGCTTGGACTCGTTCGGACCTTGGCTGAATGAACCAGAGAGCTTTCGCACGATCCCGTGCTGGTGGTCGCACGATCCCATTCGGTCGATCCTCGACTTCTTATTTTCTGCATATCTTGAGTTCTAGAGCTCCGATTGACTCGATTCTTTTTACGTTGCGACCCTCTCTTCAAAATCTTTTACATGGTCTATCATTTTCCTCCTTTGGATCAACTCACATTTTCTGAACTTTTACGAACTTGCTCGTCTTTTGCCAGTTTTGCTCGTTTTCACTACAAAATACATTTTCTTACCACAAAATGGTTAATAGCACAATTTATACCAAATTAGGGTCAAATATGAACATAAGCACATCAAAACCATATAGAAATGGATGCAAAAAGATGCAATTATGACCCTAATCACTCTTGAAAATCTTTGATAGTAGGAGATGGGGGTGGAGTGGTATTTTGAGAAAAAATGAAGAGGAATTTTCTTGTGCTTACAAGTATAAAATGATAAGGAAAGTTGGGGTGTGGGGGTAGAAATCCTACTTGTTTCCTTGATCATTATGCTTTGAGATTTATGTTTGATGGGGAGGATGCCATATATCCTTGGCCATTTAGCTGACATTGGTGTCGTCCGGCTTAGGGACATTAAATCTAAGCGCCAGGTGGGAGGCAACCCACCCTTATATCTTTTTGATATCCTTTGTTAGTTAAATTTTTGTTTTGTTTTCATGATTTTGGATTTGGAAGTAAGTTGTGCTATTTCACTCTTGATTGTTACTTGTGTTTAATTGGTAGTTTGGGGGAGTTTATATTGAGATGTTAGGATTGGTATTGGATAGTGTTGTGCATGATCATACTTGGATTGGTGTTTAATTGCTTAGCTATTGCCATATTCATCATTCTTTTCCAAACTTTTAGGATTTACAATCCGAAAAAGTTTGGGGGGTGTGATCATTCTTCATATGGGCTATTTGATATTGATTGATGATGTTTGTGGTGGTTAAAAATAGTTTGAAGTGGTGTAGAAAAATTAAATTCGGAAATGTTGAAAAATGGCCTTGATCGAGCGGTCCAGAATAGGTGACCGAGCAATGGTCTACAGCTGATCGAGCAAATCATTTCAACTCGGGTAAAAAAGAGCCGCTCGGTCGGTAGGCATGGCTCGCGTCCGAGCGGCCGCCTTGAGGTGAGTTCCTTGGTCCATTTTTCTTGTTTCGGCCACACATTCTTCCTACACCATTGTACACCATACTCCACACACAAACACACATATTTTACACCACATTCTTGCGCACACACTATTCCAACACACAAGAAGAGGAGAGGAAAATTCTTGGAACTCAAGCTCTACATTTCTACACTTCACTTCCTTCCATAAGTATGTTTTATATACTCCCTTCTTACTTATGCTTGTATACTTGCTTCCTTTTCCTCATTTTAGTTTGTTCTAGTGTGATTGCTTGTTTAGATTGTAGTTTGATTAGGATTGGTCCTTGATTTTATTGATGATGATCTTCGATTTTATTGTTGATGCTATTGAGTATTGTGCTCTATTTTGTGCATTGCATGATCTTTTCTCCACTCTTTGCCAAACTTTTTAGACCCTTGGTCCAAAAAAGTTTGGGGGGTGTGTTCGTTTCGTCAATCTCATTGCAATGCTATGCTTATGTTGATTCTTAGTGTTTCTATAATGTTTTGGATTATATGCATAGGATGAGGCCTTATTTTACTTGATTAATTTTTTATATTATTTTTGCTTTGAATAGTGAATGCATGAGATATGTTTATGATTGTGTGGATGAATTGAAAGTCATGATAAGTGTAATGGATTTATTTCTTGATTCTTGTCTTATCTTTGATACTTTTAATTCTATGATTCTTGAAATTTCGATGAGATGAGCATTGTTGATATAATATGAGTCTTGATCAACCATTACCCGTGAGATTTGAGCCATTTTTATGCCTATTTCAATCTTGAATGGATGATATTTTTTATGTGAGTTCCACACACGTGCATTATACTCTAGAACTTGTCTTTGGTCTTATTTGAGGCGAGATTAGATGAAAAGTTCACGTCATATGATTTGAGGCATTTCTTTGATATATATTGAGCCACTTTGCCATGTGAGCCTACCATTGACATTACTATCCATTGCTCACCACTTTGTGCTTATAGACTGTTGGTCCCGAAACGAGTATAATCAGTGTATGGGGGGGGAATACACTGATGTCAGATTTTTCTGAAAGACTCAGAAAAATGCTCTAACACTCTCAGTCAGGATTTCCTGAAGTACTCAGTATGCTGAAGGTCCTCAGGGGCAGCAGGGACGGTTCAGTAATGAGTCAGATGAGCTGAGTGTGAGTAAAGTGCTTTGGAAGCTCAGTAGAGATAACAAACCTACTGACTGCTCAGAAGCGGGTCAGTTGGACTACTATCTCAGTGAGCCAGAGTACGTGCGGAAAGTGAGCCCTTAGTTTCTACTCGTTTTAGTTTCTGAAAACATTTTCTCTGACTTTGCTTAGTAAACTGGTGGTTAAGGCTGAGTGCACAGTATTAAGATTCAGGATGATTGATTCAGTCCTGAATAGAAAAACAATGCAGAATGTTCAGTTTATTATGATGACAGTTATGATCCTGAACAGAACAGTAAATCAGCACACAGGGGACATTTTAACGTGGTTCGGAGATAACCAACTCCTACGTCCATGACCTTATTTAACAGGAAGCTATCCTCAAAACCCTGAGGATAGGTACTTGGGTTTTACGTGCCAAGGGACACGAGTAGCCAACTTCCTCTGTTAGGAACTGACCCCTGAGCGTTTTACAAGTCCCAGTCCTTCTAATCAACCGATCTCACACCTTGAGTGGTTTGGTATTCTGGTTTCCAACTAAGATAGCTCTAGCAAAACAAAATAAAGCTAAATATTAGAGCTATCGATATAAGCAAAATATAGAGTGAATCCTACTACAACACTAGGGAAATTTAATTGCAGAGTGTTGTTTATAGTATGCTTTGAATGCTTGGATTCTTGAGAGCTTTCTCTTGGAAATTTCCCGTTAGCCTTGAATGGGTGCAAGGCTCTCCATATTTATAGGCAAGATTCAAAATAGATCCGTTGGAGGAGATCAAATCAAATCTTTCCTATTTTAGGTAGATTGAAGGGTAGAAATACTGTTTGACCTAATCGCCATGCTTATTCTGGCAAGTTGTCACATCACCTGCAACTTTTGAGATGCATTAAATGCCTCATTAAATGTTGCGCAGACTCCGTACATACGTGTCAAAAGATCATTGGCTCTCCGTTCTAACGGCTAGTTGACTTTCAGACATTTGTCCTTCCTCGT
>JAPKLY010005826.1:652-12109 GCA_026898435.1 Prunella vulgaris | reverse complement strand
CAAAAGACATGAGATGACATGATGAGGAGTGTTCTGGTCAGAATTCCAGAGAGATGTGTCATCCTGCAGACTCTAATGCGTGGAGACATCTTCATAGAGAGTTTCCAGATTTTGCGAGTGAGAAGAGAAATGTGAGGCTTGGCCTATGCACAAAAGGATTTGCTCCATTTGGTATGCACTGGAAGAAGTATTCGTTGTGGCCTGTTTTACTGACTCTGTACAATCTACCTCCTTGGTTGTGCATGAAGCCTCAACACATATTTCTCACTGTGTTGGTGCCTGGTCCTCAGAATCCTAATCATAACCTTGATGTCTACCTTCAGCCACTGATTAAAGAGTTGTTATATTTATGGCATACAGGAGATATATGACGTATGCTTCAGTAAAAGTCATTTAAAAAAATGGTGTTTGCGTTAGAAGTGGAAATTACAATGAAGCACCGATTGATTACTATTGTGTGTTGCAAGAAATCGTTGAAGTGGAATATCCAGGGTGGCCTTCGAGAAAAAATGTTATGTTCTTTTGTGAATGGTATGATCCAGGACGACAAGGGAAAAAAGTCGATGCAAACTACAAGATTGTTGCTATTAACATCAACAAAAAATACCCAACTGCATACGACCCATTCATCTTTGGATCACAAGCATCTCATGTATATTATTGCAAGTGTTCGGTTTTAGGCAAACCGAACTTAAGAATAGTTTGTAAGGTCAAGGAAAGGTCGTTGGTGGAAATTCCTAATTCAACCAAAGCAGACACTACACAATTTAAAGATTCGTTCCAAACTGAAGTGCAATAGGCTCAAACAGTAGTTCTTGACGAATGTATCAATCTTTCTGTGGATTTAGTGGCTGCATATCCTAATACGGTAATTATTGACAACGAAGTGGATGGAGAAGAGGTAGATGAAGAAGATGATGAGGATGAAGATGGACAAGATGATGAGGATGAAGATGAAGAAGATGGACAATATGATAAGGATGAAGATGAAGATGATGGACAAGATGATGAGGATGAAGAAAATGATGACGATGAAGATGAAGAAAATGATGAAGATGATTAGTAGTATTAAATTACTAGTTCATTGATTTTTATTTATTTTAATATATGTTTAATTTATTTAGGTATATGAATATATTTGTGTTGATATTGTTGTTGATATTGGTATATATGATTAATAGAATTAAATATATAAAAATTACTTTAATTAGCGACCGCCAAAGCAGTCGCTATATATATGAATTTTAATTAGCGACCGCCAAGGCGGTCGCTATATATATATATTTAATTATAATTTAATAATACGAAGACCGCCTAAAGCACGCGGTAAAAAATTTAATTTTTAATTGGCGACCGCCTAGGCGGTTTCTAATTAATAAGTTTGACCAATAAATTGACTTTAGTCGGTGGAGGACACGTGGCAACAACGAATTAAATTAGCGACCGCCTAGGCAGTCGCTAATTTTCAGAATCAGAGTAATATTGCACAGAATCGATTTTCAGAATCAGAGTAACCAAAAAACAAAACCCTTCCCCTTGATTAGCGTTTAAGTATGCATGTTTTTTACCTATTTTGTGTATTATTTTGTGTACTATAATGTATTGTTTAGCGTATTTATATATAATTTCACACTTTCTAATTAGTTATAAGTATTTATGTTTTCTATTTAAATAAGAAGCATATGTATAATTCAACCTAACCATTATGTCTATTGTATATTGTTGAGGTCTTAAGTGGAGTTATATTTATCCAAATTTTATGATATTGAACACATAAGACAATGTACTAAATACTTAAGACACTTTAGTGATCCAATTTTACATGTTTGGATTGTATTTGTACTCATAAGTGAAGACTCCAATTCTGTCCAATGTTTGGACTCAAAACACATTTTCGTATTTGAACAGTATCTGGAGCCTCACTAAACAAATTGAACCAATTCCAGTTGTATTTGATCACTAATTCGTTGCTCTACAACTTGTCTTCAGGGCTCAAGTGTCAAAAGTTCCGGCTTCAATGGTCAAAATGACAATCAATGCAGGGCTTCAAAATTCCGCCATCTCAGTACACATGTTGGGAAATAATTCACCATAAATCACACAAAAGTCCAATTTACACAAGACCAAATCCATTGGTTAGCCAAGAAATTCATCAAGACACAGTAGAAATATTAAAGGCGTTGATTTTGTGCAAGCTAAGATATCTGTTTTTCAATAGACCACCATAAATTCGCGGAGAAAAACAATCCAGTTTTACCAACTCCACTATTATGGTCATAACTCACAATCTAGATATCCAATTTTGGAGATCTTAGATTCCTTGGAAAGATAATCCAACGGCCTACAACTTTTATTCAGAAGTCAAGATGAAATTCAGACGGCAAGGGCAATTAAATTACTTATGTTTACAGGCCACGTGAATTGGTTCCTAAAGTCTTCATGATTCACTATTTGGAGGCCTATATAAAGAGCCCTTTAGCAACCCTTGAAGGCATCCCATTTTCCTTGTAATCCTTCTATCTTAGTCTAGTATCTCTCTTAGAAATATGAGTTCTTATTGTATTAGTATGAGTAGCTAAATATTTTACTAGAGTTAGGGATGAAGCTTTAGTAAAGTATTAGTAATGTTCTTGGTTATTCAATAAAGATTTTCAAAGTTTTAATCCTTTAGTCATTTGAAGAGTTTTTAAGAGAGGTTTTGATGTGTCATTACTTTGATTTGTTGTAGACTTATTGGCACAACAAATGCTTAGTTTTACATATCAACTATTGATTTTATAAACTTGTTCGAATTTCTAAAGGTACTTTTCAAAAGTATTATATGTGCTCAAAGTTATATCTTCCGATTGAAATCACTTGATTGTTAGATTTCGATTGAGTTATCAAAGATAACCAAGATCATAACGCTAGTATTTTTATCTAAAGTGGAATCCCGAAGCTCTAGTATTTTGTTACTTTATTTAAACCTCTCAACTAGATAATATCTTTTTCTTCCAAATCTCCCTGTGGTTCGACACTCGGTCTCCCGAGAAATTTTATTACTTGAAATCAACCTACACTTGGGTACGTAACTCTCAAGGAGCTATCAAGTTTTTGGCGCCGTTGCCGGGGAGGTTTTGCGGAGAACAAATCCATCGGTTGTGAGGTTTATCCTCACAAGTTTGTGAGTTCTTCTCTCTATCTCTCTACTGTATTATATTTATTTGTATGCATAATTGGACTCGTGATATTATAAGTGGTCGTTTAATAAGAGGTTATAACATTAATTTTAGAAATATTGCATCAAGTATGGCAGACAATGAAAGTGTTGATGGAGATAATGTTCAAAACCAAAATGATTTTGAAAGACGCAATAATGAAAATTTGCATGTGCGTTCTATGCGTGAATTTATTGAACCCCAACGAAATTCGGTTCCATCATGCATAGTGTACCCTCAAGATGCAGATAATTTTAGGTTTAAACATGGTATGATTCAATTGCTCCCTAATTATCATGGTTTTGACTCTGAAAATCCTTACTTGCATTTAAAAGAATTTGAAGAAATTTGTGAAACATTTAATGAACCAAGATGTACTCAAGAAGCTATTAAGCTAAAGTTATTTCCTTTTTCTCTTAAAGATAAAGCAAAAACTTGGCTTAATTCTCTTAAACCAAACTCAATTACATCTTGGCAACAGATTCAAACTGAATTTTTGAAAAAATTCTTCCCGATTAATAAGACGAATGCTTTAAAAAAAGAAATCAAGAATTTTTTCCAAAAGAGTGATGAGCAATATTTTAAATGTTGGGAACGTTTTAAGGATTTATTAAATGTTTGCCCTCACCATGGTTTTGAAACTTGGAGAACCGTAAGTTTCTTCTATGAAGGTTTAAACGCTGAAACAAAACAATTTGTGGAAATGATGTGTAATGGTGAATTTTTGGATAAAAATCCTGATGATGCACTTGAGTATTTAGACCATCTAGTTGAAAAAAATCAATCTTGGTATAATGAAAATACTTCTGAAGGCTCAATTAGATCGAAGCTTGAAAATTCTAAAGGAAAATATAATTTAAGTCAAGAAGACGATCTAAATGCTAGAATTGAAAGTTTAACTAAACAAGTTGAAAGTTTGCAACTAAAGAAACCTAAGGAAGTAAAATTTGTGCAAAATGATGACATATGTGAAATTTGTGCCATTAATGGACATGTAACTAATGAATGCCCACAAATTCCTATTTTCAAAGAGATGTGTCATGAACAAGTAAATGCATTATCTAATTTTCAAAATTCATATCCATCAGCTTTTTCTGAAACATACAACCCAAATTGGAAAAATCATCCAAACTTTAAGTGGAAAAATGAAAGTGTGTTACAACCTTTTCCCACCCAGAAAAACCCCAATTCCAATTTCACCCAACATAATAAACCACATATAAAAAGCCTTGAAGAAACTTTACAAGCCTTTATGCAAGGACAAACAACCGTCAACAACCAAACGTCACAAGCCATCAATGATATTAAAAGTACATTATCTACTTTAACTAATTCCTTAAGAACAGTTGAGAAAGGAAAGTTTCCTGCCCAACCTCAACAAAATCCTGCTGGGCAATGTCAAAGTTCCTCTAATGCACCAGAAAATGTTAATTTTGTCACCACTTTACGAAGTGGAAAATTAATTGACAAAACAATCAACCTTGAGAAACAGGAAGTTGAGTCAACCCAGACCCCGAATAATGAAGATATAAATAAAGGAGAAGATGAAAATAAGAATTTAAACCCTATTAAGAAATCATCCACTGCTCCTTTTCCTAAAAGATTACACCCAATTAAGAAATTGGACCAAAACTCTGAAATATTTGAGGTTTTGAAACAAGTAAAAGTTAACATTCCACTACTAGATGCAATAAAGCAAGTTCCATCTTATGCCAAATTTTTGAAAGATTTGTGTACTGTAAAGAGAAAACTACATGTTGAAAATAAGGCATTTTTAACAGAGAGTGTAAGTTCAATTTTTCAACAAGAAACCCCTCCTAAATACAAAGATCCTGGTTGTCCAACAATATCTTGTATTATTGGGAATACAAAAGTAGAACATGCACTTCTTGATCTTGGTGCGAGTGTTAACCTTTTACCGTTTTCTGTGTATAAACAACTGGATTTGGGAGAATTAAGGAAAACTACTGTCACACTTCAATTGGCAGATCGTTCTATAAAAATTCCAAGAGGTATAGTAGAGGATGTGTTAGTGCAAATTGATAAATTCTATTTTCCGGTAGATTTTATTGTTTTAGACACATGCCCAGTCTCAAATCCATCATCTCAACATCCAATCATTTTAGGAAGACCATTTCTTGCAACTTCTAATGCTTTAATAAACTGTAGAAATGGTGTTTTAAATCTTTCTTTTGGAAATATGACTTTGGAGTTAAATGTTTTTAACATTTCTAAGCAACCACAAAGTAATGATGAGGCTAATGAAATTGATGTAATTGAGACATGTACGCTTGAACAATTGATAACCTCATTTTCTGATCCATTAGAAAATTTGATAAATGATTGTGTCAATGATAACAGTTCGGAGTTTGATTCCATTCCTATGATTTCACAAGTTTCAAAGCTTAATGAATGGAAACTCAAATTTGAACAATTATCAAAGTCCGAAAAGGCTCCAACCCCTTCAAGCGAGCAACCACCAGTTTTAGAGTTGAAGCCTTTACCATCAAATTTGAAATATGCTTTTTTGGGTGCTAATGATACTTATCCGGTAATAATATCCTCTAAGTTAAGTTATGATCAAGAGCATAAATTATTAGAGATA
Organism: Prunella vulgaris; assembly: GCA_026898435.1. Classification (NCBI taxonomy): domain Eukaryota; kingdom Viridiplantae; phylum Streptophyta; class Magnoliopsida; order Lamiales; family Lamiaceae; genus Prunella; species Prunella vulgaris. Next base: position 6,307 of record JAPKLY010005826.1, on the reverse strand, counting down.
TTAAAGATTCACAAGCATGCGATAGGGTGGTCTATATCAGATATAAAAGGAATTAGCCCATTAATTTGCAGTCATAATATTTATTTAGAGGAAGATGCTAAACCCTCTAGGCAGATGCAACGAAGACTTAACCCGAATATGAAAGAAGTGGTGAGAAATGAAGTGATTAAGCTATTAGACAATGATATTATCTATCCTATCTCTGATAGTAAATGGGTAAGTCCTACTCAAGTTGTGCCTAAGAAATCTGGAGTAACTGTAGTAAAAAATGATAAAAATGAATTGATTCCAACTAGGACTGTTACTGGTTGGCGTGTATGCATTGACTACAGAAAATTAAATTTAATGACAAGAAAAGATCATTTTCCTTTACCTTTTATGGACCAAATTTTGGAAAGAATTGCTGGGCATGAATTTTATTGCTTCTTAGATGGATATTCAGGGTATAATCAAATTGCAATTGCACTAGAAGATCAGGAAAAAACAACATTTACATGTCCTTTTGGAACGTTTGCATATCGTAGAATGCCATTTGGATTATGTAATGCTCCAGCAACATTCCAAAGATGTATGGTAAGTATTTTCAGTGACATGGTTGAACGTTTTCTTGAAGTTTTCATGGACGATTTCTCTGTCTTTGGAAATTCTTTTGATGATTGCTTAATAAACTTGGCTAAAGTCTTAGCTAGATGTGAGGAGAAAAATCTTGTCCTTAATTGGGAAAAATGTCATTTCATGGTAACTGAAGGAATTGTGTTAGGCCACATTGTTTCATCAAAAGGATTAGAAGTTGACAGGTCCAAAATTGATCTAATAGCCAACCTACCAACACCAAAATCAGTTAAAGATATTAGATCATTTCTAGGACATGCAGGTTTTTATAGAAGGTTCATAAAAAATTTTAGCACAATTTCAAGACCATTATGCAACCTTTTATTAAAAGATATAGTATTCGAGTGGAATGACTCTTGTGAAAAGGCTTTTGTAACACTCAAAGAAATGCTCACTTCTACACCTATTATGCAACCTCCTGATTGGACTCTACCTTTTGAAATTATGTGTGATGCTAGTGATTATGCTGTTGGAGCCGTGTTAGGACAGAGAAAAGATAAGAAACCTTATGTGATATATTATGCAAGTAAAACTCTTAATAGTGCTCAAATGAATTATTCCACTACTGAAAAAGAATTACTTGCTGTAGTATTTGCACTAGAAAAATTTAGATCTTATCTTGTTGGCTCATCAATTGTTGTTTATACTGATCATTCGGCTTTAAAATATCTACTAGCAAAGAAAGATGCAAAGCCAAGATTAATTAGGTGGATACTTTTACTTCAAGAATTTGATATAATAATCAAAGATAAAAAAGGAGTGGAAAATGTAGTGGCCGATCACTTATCCAGACTTACATGTGATGAATCTTTCGAGGTAAGCCCCATAAATGACTCTTTTCCCGATGAGCAATTATTCACCGTGTCTAAAGGTCCATGGTTTGCGGATCTTGCTAACTTTCTTGCGACAGGTCAAATTCCAATTCATTGGAATGCTCAAGATAAAAAGAAATTTTTTAGGGAAGTAAGAAATTTCTTTTGGGATGACCCATATCTTTTTAAGTATTGTCCTGATCAAATATTAAGAAGATGTGTACCAGATAATGAAATTCAAAGCATAATAAATTTTTCTCACTCTGAAGCTTGTGGGGGGCATTTTTCAACAAGAAAAACCGCTGCAAAAATTTGGCAGTGTGGATTTTATTGGCCAACACTTTTCAAGGACACACATGAATTTTGTAAATCTTGTGATCGATGTCAGAGATTAGGGGGCATAAGTCGTAGAAATATGATGCCATTAAATCCTATCCTAACTGTTGAAGTATTTGATTGTTGGGGAATTGATTTTATGGGTCCTTTTAATCCACCATCTTTTGGTTATCAATATATTTTGGTTGGAGTCGACTACGTTTCAAAATGGATTGAGGCAATCCCTTGCAAAAATAATGATCATAAAATTGTTTTAAAATTTTTAAAGGAAAATATTTTTTCAAGATTTGGAATGCCTCGTGCAATTATTAGTGATGGCGGTTCACACTTTTGTAACAAACCTTTTGAGAATTTAATGAAAAAATATGGAATCCATCATAAAGTGTCTACCCCATACCACCCAAACACTAGTGGGCAAGCTGAACTCGCTAATAGGGAAATAAAACATATCTTGGAGAAGACAGTCAACTCAAATCGAAAAGATTGGTCAATCAGGTTAGTAGATGCACTATGGGCTTATCGAACAGCATTCAAAACAATACTTGGTATGTCTCCTTACCGACTTGTCTTTGGTAAACCATGTCATTTACCTGTTGAAATAGAACATAAAGCTTTTTGGGCTATTAAAAGGTTTAATTTCAATCTAGAAAAAGCTAGTACTTTAAGAAAATTTCAACTAAATGAATTGGAGGAAATCAGAAATGATGCATATGACAATTCTAGAATTTACAAAGAAAAAATGAAAGTGTTTCATGACAAGCACATTGTCAGGAAAACTTTTGAAATAGGGCAAAAAGTTCTTCTATATAATTCTAGATTACATCTGTTTCCTGGAAAATTGCGCTCAAAATGGTCAGGACCCTTTATTATAAGAACTGTATTTTCAAATGGAGCGGTTGAAATTGAAAATCCAAAAACAGGTGATGTGTTTAAAGTGAATGGACAACGTCTAAAAGCATATCTTGGAAATTTTAGTAAGGAGATTGAGTCAGTATCTCTTACTGACCCGACTAGTAATATTATGTGAATTTTATTTTTCCGGTATAAATGGCGGATTCGGTACTCCGTGACTTCCAAGTCGGTATTTCAGTTACCCCCAAAACTGAATTGTAAAAAAAAAAAAACTTCGAAAAAGAAAAAAAAAATACATAAAATAAAATAAAATTATAACACTCACTTTAAACGGTAACAATGATGAGTGTATCACCACCACTTATCCTACCAAACAGTCATGAACGGCTAGTTTTCAAAAAAATTTCAAAAAAATTACTCTATAAATACCCAATTTTACTCCCATTTCTATACACCCCTCTTCAAGTTATCATAAACTCAAACAACATGAGTAAAATCTTTCTCTCCATCATCACTCTTTCCTACTTTGTCATGCTTGCTATTTGTTATTTCAATGAAGAAGAAGAGTTTGGTACTTTACCTTGGATTGTTGCGGCAATTGCAATGCAATTTATAATGTTAGCTTGGGGAGTAGCATTTTTGTAATTGTAATGTAATTTCTTGTTGTTTAATAAATTTTTAATCTTTCATTTTGGAATAGGTCGACGAAATGGACACTATGGATGCGGCAATTGCCTCTTTAAATAAATGCTTTCCTTGCTTCATTAAAAAGGATTTGATTAAGATATATTATGCTCGATGTGAAAGATTACGATTAATGAAGATTAAAGGAATACCACTCGATCTTCAATGGTTGATTGAAGCAAAGGTTAGAATTGGAGGTGAGTTACCTAATTCAATTGTTCCACGCGTGGTTGGTTTGGGTAAAAGTTCATTTTCTAAAAAACGAAGGGCTAAAAGAATGGGAGTTTGCTATAAATGTGCTAGATGGACGTGTAACACACGTTGTAAAAACATAGGAATGGCTTCCGATAATCGATTAAATAAAATAGATTTCATTATAAATGGACTGAGTAAGGGGTCAGTGGATAACCAATGGACCTCTGAGACGCATTATATTGGAATAGAGCAAAGAGCTTTAGTCGATTTAAGGATTGAATTAATAAGGGAATATGAACATTGTCTCGGGAATCTGACGTTAAAAGACCCTGTTTGCCAATTTCTAAGAAAATTGGATGGGAAGCATATCCTCGACTCATAGAAGGCGTTTAAGCCGTTTCTGGACGTAAAACCAGAGGAAGATGTGAGCCACAATCACAACTACTGTCCCCAAGTGGGACCTCAATCTCTTAACTTTCTTTTGACTTTTGTTTCATTTAACAGTATTTCTCGAATCGTATCAGGTACGTTTTTCATTTATCTTTGTCTATATAATTCAGTGTTCAGCTTATCATAACTCGTATCATCCTTTCGAAAGTCCAAATATGGCAACTTCATCTTCTAAAAAAATAACCTCTATTTGTGTGTTAGGGGAGCTGGAAATGATCTTAATAAAGAATTTGCTCGAGAAGCTAACAAACTAGGTGGTATACTAGCTCGGAGAAATATCAAACTAGTACACGGAGGAGGCACACTTGGTCTGGTAGGTAATGTTGCCTTGACAGCATCTTGGGGAGGATCTGAAGTTCAGGGAGTCGTTCACACAGGTATAAAAAGATTTAATCCTATTACAACTGGTAAGGAAATACAGATTTCATCCTTAATGGACAGAATGCCAAAATTGATAGAAATCTCTGATGCATTCATAGCCCTTCCAGGTGGTATTCTTACTTTGGAAGAAATATTTAACATTGTATGTTGGTCATGTTTAAGTATTCATACAAAACCTGTGGGAGTACTGAATATAAATGGTTATTATGATGGGTTACTAACTTTTTTGGATCATATGAAGCAACAAGGTTTTATTGAAGAATCAGAACGTCAACTCTTTACAGCAGATTCAGATCCAGAACAATTAATAGAAAAACTCAATGCCTGTGAGATTAAAAGTTGCCCAATCACGTCTCAGGTAAACTGGTTAGGAACTCGACCCAGAATAAGTCAGGATGATTTAGATTTACATTTGTAAAAAAAAAAAAAAAAAAAAAATTTAAAAAAAATAAAATAAAAAAAAATGCATATATATATATATATATGTCTATTTGCGTATTTCAGGTTTATTGCTACAAATTTCTCTGTGGAATCAGGTAATCTCTTCTCTTTTACAATTCCGTCTATTCATCATTGAGGACAATGTGTTGTTTAAATTGGGGGGTGGGGATTAGTTGAGTCTTTTTTAAAAAAATCCAAAAAAAATAAAAAAATAAAAAGTAAAAAAAAAATATATTAAAAACACTATAAAGTTGGCAGAGTAAAGGGGGTAAGAAAATTAACCTTTTCTTTATACCTTTGAGACGCATCACAACCACGACTTTTTAAATTTACTGATGTCTTAATTTTAATATATGCGATTTAACAAACTTGGTACATTTTTTTTTTATTTTGGTTGAGTACATTCTAATAGATGTTTATAAGTCATCCTCATTTCACACACACTGTGACAAAAGATTATGGACTATAATTGAATAATTCTACTAATTTTTCTATTTTACAAATGGTTGCAATTGATTGTTGAAAAAAAAAAAAATATTTTAACGAGATTTACATTAGAAAACTGCAACTTTTGTTTAGTGGATATGAACCTACCCTGTGAGAATTTGTGCCTAAATAGCATGTTTGAGCATTCTTTTATGTGAGATACTCTGTCATGAATTATGTTCTTCAGAACTTGTTTTGAATCTGTATCAGTCACTCTGTATGCAGACATAAGAATGATGAAGGCAATTAAGACTTACCTTTCTTTTCCAATAAAACCTACCGAATTTTTCAATGCCTTAGTAAACCCCTTTGAGCCTAAATAAAACCTTTTCTTTTACCACAAAATCATAATTATCAGTTCTCAAAGTGTGAATAAGGTGAATTATTCTTGTGAAGGTGTCAAAAA
>JAPKLY010005825.1:0-12111 GCA_026898435.1 Prunella vulgaris | reverse complement strand
CAAATATTAATCTTTGTTATTGTTTGGTAGATTTAAGCACATAAACAACCATTAATCATCTATTAACAAATTCTACCAACAATTTGGCGCTAGAAGAAGGGTCTGAACCTCTGATTCTGAAAAAATTTGAGAGCAAAAGTGAGAATTATTTGAAGATTTGCATGTGTTCTTGACAATAGCCAAGAACACCTTGAAGATACACTTCAATCTCCAGTTTCCAGGTTGAATTACCAGATTTTTAGGACTGAAAATATAACAAAAAGACCCTAAAACGCGTGTGTGTGAACAAATAAACCAAATTCTGGACAATTTGTTTGCATGCAAGGCTAGAACGGATCTTAAGCGAATTACCTATACTGGAAACTGCCGACCTCGACGACCTTCGCCTTTGAACTGAACCATGTCTAAGGAACATACCTCAGCTACCACGAGAAGGTGGAAGGGACAAGATGGGGAGACCTCGCCCTGAGCTCCCCAGAAAAACAACTCTCCGCGAGCTCCCCAGCGAGCTACGGGGGCTCAAGATGAGTTGAACCCCGCCCTGAAGAACCTCACTAATAACCCTGACGAGCTTCAGAGAACTATTGCTGCTTTGCAAAGACTTCAACAAAGACAACAGGGCGAGCTCGCCCTGGTGACCCGGCGAACTCCTGCCAATGAGGCACGTGAATAGGCAACCAGGCCAACTCAAGGCACCCAAACCCGGTGGCAGGCCAGCGACCTTCAGGTCAAACAGGAGGCGAGCTCCGCCCAAGCTCGCCAGTACCGGGAACAAACCGGCAAGGCCAAGGTGGTGGAAAGGCAAGTCTCGCAGGACGGACGAGCTTCAGCCTACAACGGGGCATCTGCCACCCACCAATCTCAAAGAAAGGAGACCCTCCAGGGCAGACTAGGACCCAGACGTGAAGAGGAGGAACGGGTGGCGGCCCCTGCTTCATCCCGGAGGGAAGAATCGGACCTACAACCTCGTAGATCTGCTCATGATCGCCTAAGAAGGCCAGTGGCCGACAGACTTGGCCCTAATGGATGCCGCTAGTTCCAGCCCATCACAGAAGGGCCACCCCAGAGTGAGGGACTGCGGGGACGTGCGTCCACGAGGTGCACGGCTTTTGAACAGCCTCCACAAGAGGTGGCTCACGATGATGAGCTGGCCACACTTAAAAAGTCCATTAAGCTACTACAAATGCAAGTAGCTGCTAAAGCCGGCGGACCTGATGCTACCACACTCCCTACATCTCCGTTGGCACCCGCCATCCTCAAAGCACCGGTTCAGAAAAAGATACAGTTCCCGGTGATGTCTGCATACGAGGGTGAATCTGACCCGAAGGTCCATCTAGCCAAGTATGCGGACTACATGATTCAGTAGGCGCCACCGATGTAACTCAATGCCGGAACTTCCCGCTGACCCTCGAGGATCGAGCTCACCGCTGGTTCTCATCACTCGCCCCGGGGTCAATACAGTCCTTTGGCCAACTCACGCGGGAGTTCTTGGCCCACTTCTCAGGATTCGGGTCGTACTTGACCCAGAAGCACCGGCTCGCCAACATACATCAAGGTGAAAATGAAACTGACCAGCAGTACTTGGAAAGGTTCGACAAGATACTGCTGGAGGGTGAGCCGGTAAGCGAGGACACCAAGATAGTCGTGGTGATGGCCGGACTCAAGAAAGGTACCGAACTGTGGAAGGAAATGCACCTAGCATGCCCGAACACCTACACCGAGTTTAGACATAAGGCTGGGGTGTACGTGGTTATGCAGGAGGCACTACTGAAGGAGGTTGATGCCTCAGACGAAAAGAAGCCATACGGGAAGAAGTCCGGGGCACTTACAAAGCTCCCCGGAACTTGAAGGCCTTTGGTGACGGAGATGAGTTCAAGGAAAAACTCAACCAAGTACTTACTGTCTCCGTCGACCATGTCTTCGTTGCGGTTAAAGACAAGGCGATGTTGAACGAACCTCGGAGAATCCGTCAAGACCGCACAAAGCTGAACCCCAACAAGTTATGTGCCTACCATCAGTCGATCGGCCACTTCACTAGTGAATGCCTTGACCTCCTCAAGCAATTATGGAAATTCTACGAGGATGGGAAGCTGGCCGAGTTCGTGAAGAAGGCACCAGCCAAGAGAACCAGGGTCGAAAAGAGGGAGGTCTCCGAAGATGAAGAAGAGGATGAGGATCGTCGTGGTCCCCAACACAGGCGTAGGGCACCTCCTCAACCTCGACAAGATCAAGAACCAATTAGAGAACTCCTGGTTCTCGAGGAAGTGATCGGAGCTGCCGGAGGCCTCGAGGACGGAAGATCTTCCATATCAAAGAGGTAAAGGAAGACCGAAGTCCGAGCCATTAACCAGGTTCAAGAAAGCAGCTCCGGCTCCAAGCCCGCCACCCAACCTACATCTGAGCTGACATTCTCCCAGGCGGACTTGGAGGGGATACTAACTCCCCACAACGACTCGTTGGTGATTAGTGCCAACATCATGAACGTTCGAGTTCACAGGCTGCTTGTGGACACTGACGCATTCACCAACATTCTCTTCAAATCCACCTTAGATGCCTTAGGTGATTTTGAGTCGTATATAGAACCTAGCAATGCTACAATAGTGGGGTTCGGAGAAGCTGTAACCGTCCCCGTAGGCCAGATTAGGTTGAGCGTCCAACTTGTATCGGTCGAGGACCTGGAGAGAAGACTGACTAGGTTAGTAGATTTTATTATTGTCCACCAGTAGTCCTCCTACAACGGGTTCCTCGGCCGCCCATTTATCAATGAATTCAAAGCGGCGTGTTCGACCTACTACTATTGTCTTAAATTTCCAACTCCCAAAGGTGCCGGAACAATTAAAGGTGACCAGAAAAAGGCCCGCAAATGCTTACTCCAAATCAAAGATGGTCAAATGAAGAAATCTGTAATGCAGGTTCACATCCTCGAAGAAGATGTACAGATTCCGGCAGACGAGCCAAACATCCTAGACATCATCTCAACAGAAACCGAGTTGATGGAGGTAGGCGACCTGCCGGAATCAATGACTGAAATTGACCAAGTACCAGAACCTGTGCAAGACACACAACCGGCACCCATGGAAGGAGTGGAAGAAACGCAAACTGGCCAAGAGCAAGAACTTGCACATGATCAACAACATTAACCCGTGAAAGTGGTCAACGAAGTACAAGGTGGAGAGCCTGCGAAGGATCAAGAACCAGTGCCAATGAAGGTTGATCAAGCTCCTCAGGGTGAAGAACCATCCCAGGTTGGAGGACTATCAAATCCGACACCTTGGAAAGTAGAAAAGGTTGACGAACCTGCCAAAGCCGGAGAAGGTGGCGAGGACCTCGAACCACAAATAGGCCATGAGCCAATGATGAAGGAGAACCTGGAAGAATTCCTAAGGGACCCGAGGTGGAAGAACCAGAAAAGGAAGGCCACTCCCATGGAGGAATTAACGACAATCCCGATGGACTCGGAAAGGGACTTGAAACTTTTTATAGGTTCTGAGTAACCAGAATCGTACCGGTAAAAAATGGAGTTATTTCTCATGTCCAACTTGGACGTGTTTGCCTGGTCCCACGAAGACATGACGGGAATCCCGTTGGAGCATGCATGTCACCGGCTCAACATAGACCCAACGAGAAAACATGTGCGCCAAAACCGAAGGAAGTATGGACCAGACAAATACGAGGCATTAACCACGGAGGTCAAGAAGTTGTTGGACAACAAGTTGATCAAGGAAGCCTTGTGCCCGCAGTAGGTGGCGAACCCAGTCCTGGTGAAAAAGCCCAACGGAACGTGGAGATTGTGCATCGACTCCACGGACCTAAACAAGGCGTGCCCGAAAGATAATTTCCCACTGCCCCACATTGATCAACTTGTAGCTAGCACTGCAGGCCACGAGATGATGACATTCATGGATGCCTTTGCAGGCTATCACCAGATAGCAATGCACCCAGATGACCAGGAACATACAACGTTCTATACCAACAAAAACATGTACTACTGGGAGAGGATGCCGGTCGGACTTATCATTGCCGGGCCTACCTACCAAAGGTTGGTGAATAAAATGTTCGATCAACACATCGGTCATACCATGGAGGTGTACGTGGATGACATAGTTGTCAAAAGTTTGCGGAAGGAGGATCACCTCGACCACCTAAAGCAAACCTTCGACATACTATGCCAGTACAACATGAAGTTGAACCCCAAGAAGAGCAGCTTTGGCGTACATTCGGGGAGGTTCATAGGGCACCTGGTGAGCCAAAGAGGGATAGAAGTCAATCCAACGCAGGTTAAGTGCATCATCGAGATGAGTGCACCAGACTCAGTGCCAAAGGTTCAGAGGCTAACCGAATGTTTGGCGGCCTTGAACCGGTTCATCTCCAGAGCTGGTGACCGGAGTCGTCCGTTCTTTGAAGCAATCAAGGCAAACAGACTTCGACACAAAGATGACTTCCGATGGACAAATGAATACCAAAGAGCTTTTGAAGATATCAAAGTATACCTGGCCAACACTCAAATATTATCGAAGCCGGTACCTGGTGAGAAGCTGTACCTCTACCTAGCTGCGTCGGAGGTGGCCATCAGTTCTGTCCTGGTTCGAGAAGAGGGCAAAACACACCTACCAGTGTACTACGTAAGCCAAGTCTTACACGAAGCTGAGTTGCGGTACACCCCAACGGAGAAGCTAGCCTGCGCACTGGTGATGAGTGTCAGAAAATTGAGGCCCTACTTCTTCGACCACCCGGTAGAAGCGTTGACAACATTCCCACTACGACAAATACTACACCGACCAGACACTGCGGGACGCTTGTTGAAATGGTCATTAGAAGATAGCCAGTACGCCCTGAACTACGATCAAGGGACAAGCGCTCGCTGACTTCATCATCGAGTTAACTTTCCCACAAGATCCGACGATGGGGCGTATAGCTCCGTGGCATCTCTACATTGACGGATCATCAACCAGCACAGCAGCAGGAGCCGGTGTAGTGCTGATAAGCCCAGATAGACAAGTCTTCACCTCCGTAATTCGGTTCGACTTCAGAGCAACCAACAACGAGGCGGAATATGAGGTGATGATAGCCGGACTTATGTTATCATTAGCTGTGGGGGCAACCAATCTTCAGATTTTTGGAGATTCCCATCTAATAATATCCCAAGTCAGGGGGGGAATATGAAGCTAAGGAGCAACAAATGATGATGTACCAGAAGATAGTGGCACATCTCATATCAATGTTCAAGCAGGTGGATATCAACCAGATTCCAAGGTTGGAGAACACACAAGCTGATGCACTAGCCCGACTACCTACCAGTAATGGCGAAACAGAAGTGAAGGAGGTCATCATCACCAAGCTAAAGAACCCCTCGACGTCTGATTATAAAATAAATCAGACTTCGAGTGGGGGGCAGGAAAACCATGAAGATGGTGAAGATTGGCGCACTCCGATCCAAAATTACTTGAAGGACGGGACAGTCCCGGAAGATGTGTGGGAAGCTAGTCGGCTAGTGAAGCAAGCAGCCAGATATACATTGGTGGATGACCAACTCTTCAAACGTGGATTCTCTCTACCCCTACTCAAATGCTTATCTAAAAAGCAAGGGTTCGAGGTGTTAGGAAGTCACGCTGGGGGGCAAGCTTTGGCATACAAGACAATCAGACAGGGGTACTACTGGCCCACTCTCCGCCAAGATGTCATTAGCTATGCTCGGAAGTGCCGAAAGTGTCAACTTTTTGCACCAAACATCCACTCCCTAGCTACCCAACTTAAGTCGGTCTTCAGCCCATGACCTTTTGCAAAATGGGGTATCGACTTGATCAGCCCATTCCCACCTGGCAGAGGCGGTGTAAAGTTTGCTGTTGTAGCAGTGGATTATTACACTAAATGGGCTGAAGCCGAGGCACTTACAACAGTAACGCAAGAAAGAATGATCGGCTTCATTTGGAAAAATCTAATCTGGCGATTTGGACTTCCACAATCAATTGTGATGGACAACGGGAGACAGTTCGACGGGCAGAAGTTGAGGGAATTTTGCAGTTCATGGAACATAAAGAAACACTACTCAACTCCATACCATCCGCAGTCGAACGGCCAGGTTGAAACAGTTAATAAAATTTTGAAACATGTGCTGAAGATTCGCCTCAAAGATAAGAAAGGAAGTTGGGCAGATGAACTTCTGGAGGTTCTATGGTCATACAGAACTTCATACCGAGCAAGTACCGGGGAAACGCCGTTTGCCTTGCCCTTCGGAACGGAAGTAGTAGTACCAGTGGAAGTCCAGAACAAGACTTGGAAGGTGGTAGCTATGATGAGAAGGAGAACGACGAAGCTTTGGCAGTGGAGAAAGACTTGCTTGAAGAAACTAGAGCTTCGTCAGAAATGAAGAACGCCACCTACAAGCGAAGAGCGGAGAAATATTACAATTCCCAAGTTCGAGATCGAAAGTTCAAAGTGGGGGATTTGGTGCAAAGGAAAAAGCTGGCAACCCACCGGGTATATTTGGGCCGAATTGGGAAGGACCGTTCCGAGTTACCGCAACCTGGGCAAATGGTACATACGACCTTGAAGACGCTGAAGGAAATGCCTCGTCATATACATGGAGCGCGGCACACCTAAAGAAATTCTATCAGTAGCAACGAAAGGGTTGGAGTATGAAAAGAGGTCCGTCACAGGATGAATGCGCAAAAGAAAGCTTATATGCCCCAGAAGGAAGAAGCTGCTACATTTCCGTGAGGAGTCTGTTCAAGACCATGTGTGTGCTAAAGCTGCTACATTTCCTTGAGGAGTCTGTCCAAGACCATGTGTGTGCCAACAAATCAGACCTTCGAGACCAAAATGATAGATTCATTGTACAAACGTGTGCCCACACTGGTTCAAAGAGTTAGAAGAAAACAGAGTATACCCAGCTGTTGGCAGTAGAGGAAGGTGAACTATCACATGTAATAGACTAGTCGAAGGTTCGCATAAGAAGTGTTGATGGAAACCTATGTAAATTACATTACTAAATGAAGTTAGAAATTTTCAGAAATATCAACTGTTCGAAGCTTTGTAATACACATGGACCAAGGTCCCCAAACGTTATAATCTGAAAAGCTCAAAGGCAAAGGCCAACGTGCCCAAGGTTAGCGAAGTTATCCTTCTTAAAGGATCACTAAGCATCAACTGCCCTAAGATAGAAAAATTCACGAAAAAGACGGTTAGCCGTCTAAGGCAAGGTTCGTGAAACCCAATCGCCCAAAGTGAATTAAAGGAAAGTACAACTCGCTACCCTAAGTGGTCTAAGACGAGCAATTCGCAGCCCTAAGAGGTGTAAGACGAAGAACGTGTACTAAATAAATAAATTACAAATTCGTAGTCTAAAGCGACGTAAAATGAATGATTCGCTTCCCGAAGTGGAGTAAGACGGACGAATAAGTACTTAAAATATAAAAATGGGCTAATTAAAGATGTAACGTGCATAAAATTTAAACGAACAACTTGAAGCAAAAAGTCAAATTCCATTCAAAAAATACTTGAAAACCTTTCAAGTAGAAAAATACTTGAAAAATTCTCAAGTATAAGAAGTTGTGCTAGTCACAAAGGTCGACTAGCTAACCATCTTTGAAGAACAAAAGAAAAATAAGCTCCTTCTGGGCGAGCTATACGAGCCCGGTGAGCTTCAGCTACTTTAACAAAAAGCAAAAAACTATACTAAGAAAGCAAGAAAAAACTTCAAATCTCTGGAGCAGTGGGGGTAGCAGGAGTTGGAGTGGTGGAAATATCAGCTGGAACCTCCGGAGTGGCGACCTCGGGGGCGACCTCGCCACCAGCAGCTTGGCCGACTGGAGGAGAAAGGCGGGGCAGCTCAGTCATGTTGCCAATAAGCTCGCTGGTGTCGAGCATAAGGTCGCCACAAGCCTCCTGCAGTTGCTCCATAGTCGGAGGAGTTCGCTCCTCAGCTTGCACCTCTTCCTCGGCTTCAACCACGGGAATCTCAAAAGTTTGGATGATGTTGAAATGTTCCCGGGCGGAGTCGAGGTTGATCCTATATCCGGCGAGGTCGCCAATGTTAAGCTCAGTGCCCTCAGGAATTTTGGCTTTCACCAAGCAATCGTCGAACTCGGACACTAGAGCCTCCCACTCGCTCTCCTTGTTCATCCTCGCCCACTGGAAGGATCGGATAACCTCGACAAAGCAAAGAACATAGCCGAGGTCGGTGGCGACCAACCTTGCGAGCTCCAGGGCCTCTGGTGAAATAGAAGCATCGGATTGGCCCTGAAGCTCGGCAATCTCTAGTGCCTTTGCGGTGACCTCCTCACGCAACTTAGAGCACTCCGCCAAGTTGCCCTTGTTTTGTTCCCGGACGACGTTCACCTCATCCCTCATTTTGGCCAACTCCTCCTCCCGGGCGGCGAGCTTCTGGCGAGCTGACTCAAGTTCAACCTGTTGACGGTTGAAGTCAGCCTGAACTTTTTCTAGCTTCCTTATGGCGTTTTGCTCCGCAACAGGGAAGTTTTTGCTTTCGCCTCCATCCAGGTGAGCTCATCGACGGCCTTCTTCCGCTCATCCCCAAGTCGATTCAACAGAATCTTAGCATCGTGATGAGCTTTGTCGGTGGTTGTGATATCATCGGTGATAAGCTGAGTAGCCGCCATAGCTGGACAAGTGTAGTGCATGGCCAACCTCGCCTTGTCAGCGGGCTTCTGCCTCTCAATCATGGCAAGCTCGGAGGCCGAGAGATACTTGGGGGCCTCGGTGAAGATACGGTGAGCTTGGCCAGGGGGGAGCTCCCTCGCGGATGCCAAGGCTTTGCACCTCTCTGCTGTGTGAAGAGCTTCCGGGCGATGTGGAAACTCGGCGGGAGCATATCTACAACTCAAGAATAAGTTAGAATAAAATATACATAAAATTGACGTCCAACTACAAAATACTCTATTCACTTACCCAAACCTGTCGGGGTTAAGCCCCGAGAAGGGTGTCGTCATGAATGGGAATCCCATACGGGGATGGCGGTGGCGTACTTTGAGGAGTTGGAGGTGCGGGAGAAGAATGGGGAATAATAGCTCGCCCTGAATCTCCGTGGCCCGATCCGTAGCCACCTCGATCGCTATGCTCAGTGTCCTCGTCGCGAAGACCAACCCGAGATCGCTTTTGAGAGCGAGCTTCTTCCTCACTCACTCGCGATCCGTCCCCACGTTGGAGAGATCGCTTGGATTGATGAGTCTGAGGCTAGGAACCTCGCTCAGACCCAGAGTCACCTCGCCCAGATCCCTTCTTCGTCTGGGCGACCTTGTCCTTGGTTTGCTGGGGAGGTGTGGCCTTCTTTTGCGAACCTGACCCCCCAGCTCAGTCAGTAATGGGTGCGGTTTTGGCGAGGTCCGCCTTCTTGGTTGCATCCAACACTGCCCCTCGGTTTGGGCGAGGTTTACCCATCTGGAGTTGGCGAGCTAAGAAGTGATATGCTTCTGGAACTTCGACGGGTGGAAGGACAACTACGGGGACCTTCACCTACACAATCGAAACAAATGACAAATCAGCAACTCGGCGAGCTTCACCAATAAATAGGCGAGCTATGAAGACTTAAATTTGAGGATCTTGACCCTGAACAGCAAGGTGGTGTGGCGAGGTGAAGAGACCGACAAGCCTCCGACAGTGGTGCTGACACAAATGTTCGATCTCCCGATCCTTCTGTTCCCACAAACAGCACACAGTCAGCATGAAATCGAAGTCAATGGACACTTCAGGCTTTCTACGACTTGATTTATGGTGCATTGGACCTGCAAAAGAGAAGATTAGATTAGTAAATCTAATCCAACTCACGCACACCGAAATACGCCACCTATTGCTAGCTTCGCCATATGCCTTGGGGGAGAGGATACGTCGTCCTCGCCCGTTAGAGGCTCGTCAATCCCCACCAATGAAGATGAACTGCTCCCTCCAGTCGCGGACCTTGTTGGGAAGAATTCCTAGGAATTTCTCTCCCGGGCGAGCTTTGAGGTAGTAGTACCCCTTGCCGTCCTTAGCTTGCCGAGTCACGGTAAATAGCTCATTGATCTCCGTCGTGGTCAATCGATTCTCATAACCCTCAAGTCCGAAGATCGTCAATTTCACCAAGAGACTACTCCAGGCATTCGGTGTGAGTTGCGTGATGGTAAGGTTGGTGTCCATCAGGAATTGCCCGATAATGGGGTGTAGGGGTAGAGTAAGCCCGACCTCCAAGGTGTGAATATTGATGGCGGTCAATCCGGGAGGAGGCATATCAACTCGCTCATTTTCTTCCGGGGCATACATGAAAATATCCAATGGAATGTGATATTTCTTGCAAAGTTTTGGCAACGAATATTCGCTGATGATGCTCTCAACCTTGTTTGCCCTGAAGTCAGATTTGCCATCAGCATCTCGGAAAGCTCGCTCAGGTAAAGCGAAGGTCGCCGCTTGCGCCCTCACATACTCGGCCCAACTGAATTCATGTACAACGTCGGAGGGAACCTGATGTTCTGGGAGTTTGGGAAATGGAAAGTCAATAAAGCGAAGATACTCATAAGTAACCTCCACTCCTCCGACATCCTCATCCTCCTCGTCGATCTCGCGGGCAAGTTCGCTAGCTTGATCGCCAGTTTCGGCGACCTCCTCCTGAACCTCGGCAACCTCCGCCTCATCCTGAGCAATAGCCTCGCCAGTAGCTCAGTCGAAGTCCCTCCAAAGCTCGCGGAGACTCGATCCCTCTCCACCTCCAGAGTTGGTGGCTTTCTCCCCCGAATCAGAGCGAACTTCGCCAAGAAGCTCGCCAGAATCTGGGCGAGCTACTAAACTCGCCCCAGAACCCGACTCGATCAAGATGGGGGTCATTTGGGGGATTGGCAAATTCTTGGTCATGGGTCTTTTTCTCGGGTTACGGTTTGAAAGAGTTCGACTCGAGGATTGATTAGACATGATTAAATTAATGGAGGAAAAATATTGGTTATTATGTTCGAGTTAGCCGGAGTCAATATAGCAATCACCGGAACTAAGGGAAGGAGATGATCGGAAAGCTTGAAGGGCCACTGGAAACGTCCAAAATTTCTAGAAATCCAATGAAAATAAAAAGGAACCAAGAAAGAATCTGCAGAAAAGAGGAAAGAAAGAAAGAAATTGGATTCTACCTTGGAAAGCACTTGAAAATCCGTTGGACGCAGGAAACTTAATCGCCGAAAAAATTTGCTCTGAGAATCGGGAGTATAAAAGTGTGAAATGAAAGGAGTTTCTCGTATTTATAAACACTGGGGCGAGCTATAATATCCAAATAGTGCAGAGACTAAGGTGCAAAGAATTTGAAAGTGTTGTCATAATGTGCGCGGGAACTGAGGCCTAAAAAGACGTGCACGATGCCTTGATTCTCGCACCACATCGCCTCACCAACCGCCATACTGAAGCTCGCTCATAAGCCCGACACCTAACCAAGAAGTAGCTCGCTAGCACTCGAACCCTCGCCCATAGGGACAAATCAGCTCGCCCACACATTAGAAATATCATGATGTGAGCGAGCTGGCGGGCAAATGTTGATAAGTGAGCTACCCGAGGATAATCACGAGATTAAAGAGCTAAGGCTAAGAAGGTCGCCAATCTGCTAGGGAGCAGCATCGTCAACATTGACTAAAGTCAATGTTGGAGAAGGTCGCCGAGAAGAGAAAGAAGCTCGCCCGGGATCCCTATAGCCAAGTCAGATAGCCGAGAGAGAAGTTCGCAAGCGAGCTTCCCTTCTTAAGAGGAAGCTCGCCCACACTCATAGAGACCCAGCAAGAATCCACCTTTACATTGCTCTCGAAACAACACAAGGCCATGAAGCTCGCCTAGGCCAAGGACATAGATAACGTATATATAAGGAGCAAATAGATATGTAGTAGGGCAAGCAGTGTAAAGGTGACATGGTAGTGAGAAGAGACAAGTGTCAAGGACACTTGTCAACACCCAAAGCCAAATAGGCTCACAAGGTGCCACCTCACACATGCAAACCTATAAATATGTCCCTCTTGTATCTTTCTCTCTCCAAGTTTACATAATACCACAACTACTTTCTCACTCTAGCTCTCTACTTTCTCTCTCTATTTATAACTCTCAAGAACAAATATTAATCTTTGTTATTGTTTGGTAGATTTAAGCACATAAACA